>JAODAL010002238.1:0-201865 GCA_025379985.1 Phyllomedusa bahiana | reverse complement strand
AAATATTAAATTTTAAAAAGGCCATTTTAATTTTGAAAACCCCTTTTCAAAAGGAAAATTTTGCCCATGAAAATTTCCACTATGGAAAATATTGCTTGCATTATGTTGAACATCTTATTTTGTGACAATACTTTATTTTTTTTTGGGAAATTATTTAATTTAACAACGGCCTTTTTTACAGAGGTTTAAAGGTTTCAATTTAAGTAAACTCTTTTCAAACGGGTTTTGGGCAAAATTTTTTTGGCTTTTTGGCAAGAAATCTTTTTTCAAATCGGGCTGTAGCAAACAAAGACAGAGCCCAAATATCTTGGATCCTTGTAAATTTTAAAAACTTACTGTACAGCTATAGTCAGTAACTACAAAAAAAAACAATGGCAAAATTTCCTTTTTTTTAAATTCTCCCCAAAAAATTTTTTTTTTGGTTTTAAAAAAAAAAAACCCTTGCCCTGCAAAAGAGGGGACTCCCCATACAACAACCCGATAGAAAAAAAAAAAATGGTTTGGTTTTTTAAGGGGGCTATAAAAAAAAAAACCCAAATTGGACACCACTTAAAGCTCTAAAAACAAATCCCCTCCTGATGAAAAAATGCAACTACAAAAAAAAAGGCAATTTGGAGTAGTTTGAGGATTATTATCGAAAAAAGTTAAAATTCGGAAACATTTTTTAAATTGTTGATAAAAATTTTTTTTAAGATCATGCTTAAAATTTATTTTTAAAAATTTTGCTTTCATCTATTAAGATCGGCGCCATTTTCGGGCTTCCTGTCATTTTGGCGGCCAAAAATCAGCTTACAGAAAAGAGCAGGGTGAAGGGTGTGTGCCCCGTCAGGGGACTTGATTGGTATGGTTGCGATTGGCGGGAAAAAATCACATGACCCCCTTTTTACCATAGAACAGCCCTTCCGTTCAGCCCTCAGTGTCTCTCAGCGTCTCATAAACATTGGACGGCCTCTGCCTGTGTCCAACCAGCTCAGCGAAATTTTTCATTTCTTCACAGAGGGAAAACTTACTGTTAGCTGTGATCCTTACAAAAATTTAATTTGTTAGAGATTTTGGGGATTTTATGTAGTTTGGTATGGGAATTTTTTAAAAGGGGCATTTTTACCCCTTTTAAAGTCACAGGGAGGAAAGGGGCGGGGTGGGCCCGGGGGGAACACAGACAAGCTCTAAAAAAGAATACTGGAAAAAGTTCCCCAAGATTTTGTGTAACATTGCACCCAAATAGTTTTATTATTAAATTTTTATTGAAATTTCCTGGATTTGGGCAGCCTGAAAAATTTGGATACACACTTTTTAGTAAGCGGTCTCTTTGTTAGGTGCAAAACCCCACTTTTTTATCAGAAAACTTTCAGTTAGGTGTTCATTTTAAATTTTGCCCTTTCCCACCTTTGTTGATTATCCACCTTGCCCGTTTAAAAAAGAATCCGGCAATTTTGAGCAGCACAATTTTATAGATGCCAAAATTACCTGTATTATCCAATAAATTTCAGATAGTGTTTTTGATTTTTGCGCACTACAGTTTTGTTCATTGAGGCCCCTTGCATTAAATGTGAATACGAATTTTTAGTCCCCACAGGTGAATTGAAGTCCCAAAAATCCCTTGTATTTCCAAAACATTTCAGTACGTTTTTTTATCATTTGGGCCCAGGCCAGCTTTGTTGATAGATTACTTTGCGTTTTAAAAATGGAATACGGGCAAAATTTTTTTTTTGATTTGAGGGATTTTGAGAATTGCTGTGATTCCGTTTTTTTTTTAAGGGGCCCCTTTTTTTCCCCAAAAATCTTCCAAACCTCTCAATTTTTTATTTTAAAACAGGGAGGAAATGCGGTGGTAACAACAAAGAGGGGGGGGGGCTGGGGTGAGGTAGGAGAAAGGGCTCCTTCAGTGCTGGGAAAACCCGCATGCCAGGGTTTGGGGTTGCAGGGACCGGCCCGTAAATGGGTGGGTCAGGGCCCTGTGAATCTCAAAAAACGAACAGCGTGCCAATCTGTTTCGGGGTTTTAATGCAACCGCAGTTTCCTCCTTCCCCCCGTCAGGGCCCACAAATGTTCATCAGCTCTCGCACCGTCCAACATGAAGCACCCCAAATTCAACTGTGTCCCCACCCTGGGAAATCCATTTTCTGAAGCCCCCTTTTTGATGAAAAAGGGGCATGTCAAAGTTAAGGGCCAAAGATAGATTTTCTCTGCTCGACCCCAGTTACTATGCCATCAGGGGAGGAGGGGGGAAACCCCGGCAATGGGCCCAAAACCCCGGGCGGTGGGCAAGCCTTGCGCCCCTCTTGCTTTAGCCGCACTCCTGGGGGGAAAATTCAGGACGCCCCGTCCCCTGTGTTGTTTAAAATGACGAATTGCGGATCCAACGGGTCTTTTCAGCAGAATTTGCTTGCGAGCGCTTCATCACTGACAAGGGGAAGGATGGGGAAAGTCAGTACGGTTCCGTTCAAAAGGGAAGGGCGGTCGCAGAAGTCCCTGATAGATTCCGCAGCACGGTCAGGCAAACCCCCCTCCTCGCTTATCGCCGTCAAAAAGGGCCCGGACCCCCTCAAGCTGGGCCTCTTTTACCAGCCCTTTATTCACCCCCGATGTCATATGCCGCCCTTTCCGTAAAAAGCATAAGAGAGGCAAAAAAGGTGTTTTCCACCACCAAAATGTCTTCAAATGCAGCGAAAGTAGTTAAAATGGGGGCAACCTGGCCAAAAAAAAGGGCCCGACCGACGCCGGGGGGCCCCCAACCCTTCACCCCTCGTCTCGCCTTCCTCCCCGCCACCCCAAGCGTTTCCCAGCTCCCTGTCTTCAGAGTATGTTTAGGGGCACCTCCGCTTCAGCCTCACCATCCCCCAGTCCACCACCACCAGAACCCTCCTACCCCTTTCCTTCCCCAGTTTGACGACCTCACGGGGCCCGCCCTCTGTTTCCCGGTTTGGAAGCAGAAGAACACTTTAACCCAAAACCCCCCCCCCAAAGCCAAAAGCCTGAATGCGGCATTGCCCGGCTTTTTGGGCCTTTGGAAAAAATTGCCTTTTCCGTCTGGTGGCACAGATGGGTTCCCCCCTTTAGCCCTTGCCCCCCCATACCCAAAGCCGAGCAGGCCCTTTTTTTGCCAGAAAGCCGTCCCTGGGCCCCGGGCCCGTGTCACTAAAAAATTTTAAAAGGGTTGTCTGCCCGTGGGCCCGGAAAAATCCCCTCTACCACCGACAATGGATGTAAGCACGGCCAACGCATACTCTTGAAAGCCCCCTGGGGGGGGGCTGGGTGGATTATCTGGGGGTGACTGGTCTCAGGCTGGGCACGTCTTCAAAACCGCAGGGATGGTGCAGGGTTCTTTCCCCCAAACTCTCTGGTGGCATCACGTGCCCAGAAAAACCAGGCCGTGTTGAAATTAATCTGTCTTGGAGACCGTCCCCACACAGGTCAGGAGCTGTGGACAGCTCTCCGCAACGAGACCGAACGCTGGCTTTGTCCAAGAACCTTGTGCCAGGCAAGGTGGTGTGCGATAACGGGCGAAATCTGCTGGCCGCCCTTAAGATCGGTAGGCTGGAGCACATCCCTTGCCTGGCACATGTCATGAACCTTGTCGTCCAGAAATTTCTAAAGAG
Organism: Phyllomedusa bahiana; assembly: GCA_025379985.1. NCBI lineage: Eukaryota > Metazoa > Chordata > Amphibia > Anura > Hylidae > Phyllomedusa > Phyllomedusa bahiana. The sequence goes on along the minus strand of JAODAL010002238.1, from coordinate 198,266 downwards.
CTACCCGGGTCTGGACTGCCTGCTGAGGAAGGCTCGAAGTCTGTTCGCACTTCCACCGTTCGCACCCTGCTTCGTCCCGCCTGGCTGCGTTGCAGCGTCAGCTCGGCCTCCCCGTCAACCGTCTCATTGTTGACGTGGCAACACGCTGGAATTCCACCCTCCACATGCTCCAGCGATTGTGGCAGCAGCGCAATGCCATTACGCAGTACGAAGTGACACATGGCCTGACAAGCAGCGGTGCGGACTCGGGGTGTTGAGCCACCGAGAGTGGAGGCAGGTGAAAGAGCTCTGCACCATCCTTGCCAGTTTTGAAGAAGCCACCAAAATGGTCAGTGCGGACAATGCCCTTGTCAGCATGAGCATTGTGGTGATCTTAGTTCTGGAACGATCGTTGGACACTCTGAAACAACAGGTCCCGCCAGCGACGGAGGAGGAGACGGACACAGATGCGGACACGGAGCCTTTCTCTCCGTCGAATCCACAAGGCCCGACAGTTTCTCAATTTTATCGGTCTTCATTAGGCAGTGGTTCGGGGTCCAGGGCTAGTGCAAGGCGGCGCATCAGCTCTCAGGGTGCATCATCTCAGGCAAGTCAGGGCTGTGTTGAAGCTGTGCCGGAGGAAGCGGAGGAGGAGGAGGAGGTATTCCTAGACACCGACGTTACCGATGTCCCTGCCTTGGAAAGAGGTTGGCGCGAATTTGAGGCGGAGGAGGAAGATGAGGAATATCAGTTTGCTTGTGCCCCCTCGACCCAGAGGCTGGGAATCAAGGCTCCATCTCTCACAAGAGGTGCTTGGGATGCTCCATTTCCTCAACATGATCCTGCATTAGGCCATCAAATGAACAACAGTTACTGGGTGGCCACCCTCCTGGATCCCCCGGTACAAAAACAAAATCAGCACTTCCTTCCACCCACCAAATAGAGAGTAAAATGCAGGGAAATGGAGACCATGCTGATTGATCAACTGGAGACATCTTTGCGTTGCTTCACGTTTCTCAAATGTCACGGTGGAACATCAGCGACGTGACAGCAGTAGAGGCCAAGTAGCCGTTGCGGGACGAGCAGCAGGCAAGGTGGCATAAGCCTAATGGGTGACCTCTGGCATCTTTATTTACCACCTCACTAACGCATGCAATACAGGGCACACATACAACACACAGAAGACCAGCTTTAAGATCATGGTGGCACGACTATCTGCGTTCTCAACACGATGTTTTTGTATGTGTTCCGGACCCAATGGGACTTCTGGGTATCCAAAATGGGACGAATGGCCCGAGCTCGCTCGCCACGCCATAGAGGTGTTGTCCTGACCAGCAGGCAGCGTCATATCTGGCGGACCTTCAGCACAGCTGGAGGAGTCATTACAGACAAACGCATTACGGCTTTCCACAGATAATTTGGATCGTTTGACTTTCATTCAAGATGAGATCAGGCATGGATCTCTGGATGATGGTTGTGGCCCAATTGCTGAGAGTCACCGATTAGTTGCCGGTCTACTTCACATTCCCTTCCAAACAGAGATGGTCCTTTTGAAAACTTTTTTTTTAAATGATCATTTCTTACTTGCCAATTTTTATTCTCGGTTCCCAACAGTTATATTGCTGGATTTGCTGGAGGAGAGGACTGGTAAAAAGACAGCAAGGTTTTCATGACAAATCCAGTATTCATTTACTCACTTTACCTTAGAAGTTTCGCTAATGGTCAATGGTTTTGAGGTCAATGTTGCTGTGAGAGATACAGCCCATTAATCATGGTCCTTTGGACAGAAATGTGGCTTTTGAGTGGCATTTCTTCCTCAATTTTTAACAGTGGCTGAGAAGTCATTTTTATAATTTTTGGGGTCATGCTGCTTTGAAATGCAGCAACACTACGGGTCCTATTCTAAAAAATGTTTGTTTCTAACAGACATTTTTCTTTCATTTGTCAAAAGTGGCTCCACAAGGGTTATTATGCTTTAAATTTTTGGGGCATTTTGCCTACTCGTGACTATGCAGCAATTACTACAGGCTCCTTTTATAAAAAATGTTGTTTCTAACAGACATTTGTTTTCACAATTGTCAAGAATGGCTCAAGGGTGATGGTGCTGTCAGAAACAGGAATAAGTAGGACACTGTTAATGACTTGTTTTTGCAAGATCTTTAACATAGCTAGCAATCCCTGTATTGAGAAAACCCATTTAATACAATTAAAAAAAAAAAAAAAAAAAAGACATGGTGGGATTCCATCCTATTTTAAAAATGTGTTTTACTAGAATGAAATACTAAAAAAACTTGCATGTACAAAATAGCTGGTACAAGAATTCCTCTGTATTTTGATACAAGGGAGTTGGGAAGACTTGACAGATGTAGGTTATTCAGAGGACATGGAGTATGGAGCATGGGACAGAGAACATAAAGAACAGAGGACACCTCGCGCTATATCCCGCTCCGTTGGATGTCTAAATGAGAAAAAAGAATGCAAGAAAAAGGGCACCTGGGGTGGAACAGGAGCCGTTAACCACCAGTATTTCCAAATGTGAAGCTCAATTCGGTCCGCACTCATACGGAGGGGCAAGCGACTACCCAGGTCTGAATGTGTACTGAGGAAGGCAGGAGCTCTACTCATCTTCCGCACTCTGCTTCAGCACGTTGTTTTCGTTTGCTGCGTCATAAGGGCATTTTTACCGTGTAAATAGATGACAGACGATAGCATGGGGCTCTCCACAGCACCCACTGTAAGTCTGGCCCTGGCAGCCGGACCTCCGTGTTTGTTAACTTGATGGCTGACTAGCTCTCACCGTTAGGGGCAATTCAGGAGAGCTTTCAAATTTCTAATAAAAAAAAAATTTCTGTGATGGTGATTTCTGTGAGGTTAAGTAGTGTCAAAAAGGGCCCCAGGCTGCGACACAAAATTGCCACAATTTGAGGCTTAAAATTTCTGGGCTGGAGTCACTATGGGGGTCGATATTTGATCTCCAAGGGAGTCTGTCCCTAATCATCTAGAATAGAAGGATTTGAGGAAAATATGCGAATAACCATTGAAATTGATTGGCTGAATCACTCTCAGAAAGCTAGGAGGGCAAAGGTCTTGTCTCATTATCAGAAGTGTTTAGGGCAGCGCAGTAGGACATTTTTATTACTTACTGGGGTGTGCAGACGAATTAACACATCTACACGTGAAAAACTACTTGTAAAAACTGCAGGGAGGGGTGTTTGTTGTATGTTATCACACTTGAAAAAAAAGCAAAATGATAATGTAAAACTAAAAATAAAAGTTCCCTAAATAAAATATGAAAACAAATATAAGTTACCAAAAAATATACTAAGTGACAGTCACTTGTACAAAATAGATAGTGCCACTTTTGTGATCTGTGGGTCAAAACTCGCGCGAGGTGGGGTCATGCTGTGCCAGGACAGGTATAGTCTTTGTCCAGTGAAACTAAAATGGGGTTGAAAGACTCCTATTTCCGGACTTTTTTAATCGTGGGTCAGACAGGTTTAATGGTCATTCTGACGGGTACAGGAGCAGATTTAGTTAAGTCCAGTGAAAATAAAATGGGTGGTTCAAAGACTCCTTTTCCGGCACTTTTTAAATTGGGGTCATGCAGGTTGGGCCTCATGCTGCGTTCCAGAACAGGGATATTCAATGTCCAGTTCAAGTAAAATGATGGTTCAAATCATGCTGCATTCTGGCACTTTTTAATTTGTTGGTGATTGTTTAAGGGTCATGATGTGGTGCAAGACAGGGATAGTGAATGGTCTGTGATTTTTTTTCTGTGGCTTTTATAACCTAAGTGTGTTGCCTAAGATGTAGCACGTATCCATTTGACTGTTGTGGATGTCAATTCCAGCTTCTCATTCCCTCTTTGGTGTATGAATGAAGGTGTTGTTCCCTCTCCCATTACTTTAATGGTCATCGGCGATAAATCTATTATCGACTATCGGATATCTTATTGATAATTGCCGATATCGACTATCGACCCGATGACTATAGTCAACGTAATCGCTCATCACTAATCGGGACGTGTATGTATATCCGCTGTTTATTTATAGACTAATAGAAATCTTTGGGTTATTTATCCATTATAATCCTGTTTGTCTATATATATATATCTCAATGCACACATTGAATTTTTTCCTAGTGCTATGTTATTAGACTAGGTTCTGTGTAGGCATAAGTTCCAGGTGGGGTCGCCCTTATTGGGGCGAGTGCTCCACATATGTGCTAGGTAGGTGACAATTTAGGGCATTGTTAGTTCTTTTTTTTCCCCCTCTAGGTAAACATTTATATCCATTTTATAATTCTTTAATAATAATAATAAAAAAAGTTAAGTCTTAATTTATCAATAGTGCAAGTAACTTCACTGTGGTAGTTTTGGTCAGAGACTGGGATTCCCTAACACGTGCTTGCCAGATAATAGCCTCCCGGGCATAGTGCAAGACCTTGTCCCCAACAAAACCGACTGCACTCTTTATCTGCTCCTGCTCTTCTATGCTAGAAAAACCATGTTTCTAAACTGGAAGCCTCCCAAGGTCCCCTCTTAAGACCAATTGAATCAGCTAGTGAATGCGGAACTCCCTAGATACAAGACTAATTATGCTGCCAATGGTATCCCCAAGCGATTTTCCACGGTTTGGAGCAATCTGACTACAGCGCAGACTGTGTGAATGGTTGTGGATGTGGAGTGGCAGACCAGGGATCGAGAAGTATGAATGATGGAATGAATGGTATTTGTAAGTACGCAACAGAAATATCGGTGTGCCCCTGTACATGATATTTAGAGATATTTAGAGATTCCCTTGTGACTGGTATAGTACCAGGAGACTGGCGCAAGGCAAAAGCAGACCTGGACACACTGAGTGCTTGAGCATCCACTTGGCAAATGGGGTTCAATGTGGATAAATGTAAGGTTCTGCATCTGGGTAGAAATAATCTACAGGCATCATAAGTCCTACGGGGAGAAAAACTTGGAGAATCGCTTGTTGAGAAAGATCTGAGCGTTCTTGTAGATCATAGACTACAGAACAGCATGCAATGTCAATCAGCTGCTTCTAGGGCAAGTAAGATATTGGCGTGTATTAAAAGAGGCATGCACTCGCGGGACAAGGATGTAATTCTAGCGCTGTACAAAGCATTGGTGTGTCCTCACTTGGAATATGCTGTTCAGTTCTGGGCCCCAGTTTATAGAAGAGATGTGATGGAGCTAGAGAGAGTACAAAGACGAGCAACCAAACTTATAAGGGGAATGGAGCATCTTAGTTATGAGGAGAGGTTAGTAGAATTTAACTTATTTAGTCTTGAGAAAAGACGGCTTCGGGAGGACGATTAATTTATATCAATGGTCCCTACAACAAGTATGGGGAAAAATTATTTCAAGTAAAGACCTCTCAAATGACAAGGGGACATTCCCTTCAACTAGAGACAAAAGGATTCAATCTCCAGAGGAGAGGAGTGTTCTTCACTGTAAGAACTGTGAATCTGTGGAATAGCCTGCCTGAAGAGCTGGTCACAGAAGGAACTGTAGAGAGTTTCAAGAAAGGCTTAGATACCTACCTGGAACTAAAGAATATTAATGCATACGTAGCTATGTAAAATTCTGGATCCTGGCTGGTGGAGGCTCTGGGGTCAGAGATATGGTCTCCACTGGAGCAGATTGGTTCTTGCCTTGTGGGTTCCAGGGCATTAACCAGTGGGGAGGCTGGGGTTAAAGTCCTTGTCTCTCTCCCTCACCCATATTTTCCCCACCCTTGGTTGAACTTGATGGACACGTGTCTTCTTTCAACCGTACTATGTAACTATATGTAACTATGTACAGGTGATATGATCTAGGACTATCATATTCAAATACTTGAATAATATTCCGTGTCCTCCAGTTAGAGGGGTTTTGCCACGATGTAATGTTGACGTGGGATTCTCCAAAATGGATATTTAATCACTTTTCTAAATATATGTGATTAAAAAAATTGCAGCCTGAGAGAGCTATAGGCTGCCTTACCTGCCCTTAGTTACTTAAAAGTTTGCATTAGATAGGACCAGGCCGAGTGACAGGCTGCTGGCCGGGCTTGCTCAGAGCACACTTCTTATCTGATGAGAGGGAGCTGAAGAAGCTTTCAAGGCACTGGGTAGAAATATGTTGTCTTTTGTATACAGAATCCACTAGTTATAGTGTGATTATCTGAGTAGATCCCTGCTTTATCTGATGACAGGGAACATGAAGCAGCTTTCAAGAGGCTGTGGAGAAAGCTGTTGTCTTTTGTATACAGAATCCACTAGTTGTAGTTTGATTGAGTGAACATTTCACACGATCCCTTATACATGGCTCTGTGCTCTGGCTGTGTCTCTTGCTCTCTCAGCTCAGTGTGGCTTGTCTACATTTGCTTCTTAGCAGATAAATTGTAAAGTGCTGCGGAATATGTTGGCGCTATATAAATAAAGATTATTATTATTATTATAAGGCATGTCCTGGCAAAACCCCTTTCTCTATGGAGGTCTGTCCGATCTACCCTGATGTATTAAGACTATTATATTTCGTAGGAAATAATTGTGAAATCTGGAATAGGGAAAGACAAATTAATATATAAACTGTTATATGAATGGCTATTGTTTACGTCTTATGTATCTTCTGAACGAGAAACAATTGTAATGCTTCTGTGAATGTGTGATCTTTTTTTTGTGTGAATTGTATTTTTTGATGTAAAATTTTATAAATGAAACCGGTTTAAAAAAAAAAAAAAAAGGGGGGACAAAAGACCACCCCAGAGGACTTCCGGGGGCGGGAAATCAAGTATGGCCGCATCTTAGAACAGCTCCTGCTCGGGACGTACCAGAAAGAGCGGCCAACACGCCAATTCTCCCCTTGGCAGCTGCTGAACCTGGCCAGAGGCTTCATAGAAGCACAGGTGCACCTGACCTGTGAGTCAATCACTACTCCCCGGAGGCACACAGCGGTGAGCAGCACTGCGAACAGGACGCGGGCAGCGGTCTGGCCGGGACCTCCTCCCTCTCACTGCTTCTCTGCACTCCACACAGGAATGCTTCACCTCCCTGCCACGCACACAGCAGGGATCCGGCTTCTGCTGATCGGAGTTGCGTCCAGCTGGCGGGTACGACAGCAGACGGGATCCCTCCCGCGAAGGGAAGATTCAATGGCCGTTTAGCAACCGCATGCCGAACTCCAGAACTGGAGCGTGCGCCCGGAGCAGTTGTCCTACCCTGTGAGTGATGATAATGTTACATAGTTACATAGTTAGTAGGTTGAAAGAAGACACATGTCCATCGAGTTCAACCAAGGTGGAGGGTGTTGCTGGGTGTTGTAGTGCAACTTTGGGGCTCACCTTCTGCAACCTTCCTGTCACGGTGGGGTCCGAGGGTAATGGAGCCCTTTCTCTTCTCAACATATACACAAGAGAACTTCTTTAAATAAAATGTCTTTACACAATAATGGTGCAAATAGATGAAAATTTTACTGAAGGGATTAATTTTATACAGTTCGATACAGGTATGTAAGGTCTTGAGTAAATGCAGGCTTGATCAGACTCCTTAGCTTGAGAGACGGGGTTACCGTGGTTACTATGGATTTGGCCTTAGCAGATAGACAAAATGAAGTAGACAGACCTGCTCCAGGGACTTGCGGTTTTCAGCCTTTATAAGGTGCGTGTAAATGGTTACTTGAAGTTACTTGAATAAACTTGAGAGAAGATGACGCTGTAAAAGCTCACTGACAAGCAGGAGTGATATGCATGGACACACTGACTTGTAAGCCATGGAGACATGGACGGTGAATGGGAGACCCTCTAACACTTTACCAATCCGACAGCAGGCACTACTAAATACAGAGAATGTCCTACTGAGACAATGCGGAAACGCATTAATCCTTATAGCTGCCTGGGAACAGGTTAGGGACTAAACCTCAGGCCTGACAGGATTTCTGAGGTGATGCAGGGAGGTTAGATGCGACTCTGGCCAAGCCAGACTACCAACTGACCAACTGTCAGAACCCACCCGCACAGCCTCTTGGGTAGAGGGTGAACGGAGCCAGCTTTCACCTGGCCAATCTTGTTTTACAGACATACGAATTGACCAATCAATATCTCCTAGTGGATTGCTATGGAAACTGTAACACCTTCACAACTAAATGTCAATACACACAGAATATCACACAAATAGAAATACATTGCTCATTAAATATACTACAAGAGAGGCTTAAACTAGGATATAAACATGTAGGCCCTAATACAGGGTTGCTAATGGTAACAACACACCTCCTGACGCCTGACAAATACTGGACTGGCCTGTTACACAGTCACTGGCAGCACTGCGGATACCACCACCACAGCTGTCTGCTGAGCTGGTCGGGAGTGGAGAGGAGGATCTGCAGCAGGGAGAAGGTCAGTGTGGGCGGATACACGCCCCCCATTATCTTATCAACTACCCCTGCTTCACCGGCAGGAAAAAGTCAGCGCAAAATCAGGCACCATCTTCAGCCACAGGTCTGCCTTAACCCCACGAGGTGGCGCAGAGCCACAGCGCCCCAACTGCAGGAACACCACTGCTCAGATCTTATTGCAATATAAAGCAGAAGGAATTCTTTCATTAAGCTGCAACGAACACTGAAGGGCTCAGCAGCCAATAAGCTGCTTGTTGCATAAACACAGATCCCAAAGTGGTGACTACCATACATCAGCTCAAGAAGTTAACCCCTTACAGAGTGGCAGAGCAGACAACATAATCCAGAGTTGTAGCTGCTGTACATTTCCTGTCATTTATTGGAACTGGAAACACCACGACTCCTTCTTTTGACACACCACCACCCGTCCTAATACAGCAAATGATCAGATCTGTGCTCTATCTTTTACTACTGTCTTTACGGCCTTCCAAACGAAATCCGGTTTAATAAATCATCAGTGTGCGCACGAGGGGACAATTTTATCCTTGCAGGTCTCTTCTAAAAGGCTAAACCCTCATAGAGCCCATACAGTGAACGCTATAACTTACACACTGCACACAACAAATCTAGCTCTGCATCCATTGTACACTTGTTGCCATCTACTGGAGCTAAGAGAAACTACAGCTTCCTCTACATCAGGGGTCCTCAAACTTTTTAGACCGGGGGCCAGTTCACGGTCCCTCAGACCATTGGAGGGCCGGAATATAGTTTTAAAAAAAAGTTTTACTTTGTGGGTCGATACAATTACAGTGATACCCAATTTATTATTGGCCCAGCAGGTGTAGGTAGATTTAGGTGGCCCAGCAGGTGTAGGTGAATTTAGGTGGCCCAGCAGGTGTAGGTAGAATTAGGCCCCGCAGCAGACGTAGGTAAAATTAGGCCCCCCCAGCAGACGTAGGTAAAATTAGGTCCCCCAGCAGACGTAGGTAAAATTAGGTCCCCCAAGCAGACGTAGGTAAAATTAGGCCCCCCCAGCAGACGTAGGTAGAATTAGGCCCCCAGCAGACGTAGGTAGAATTAGGTCCCCCAGCAGGTGTAGGTAGAATTAGGCCCCCAGCAGGTGTAGGTAGAATTAGGTCCCCCAGCAGGTGTAGGTAGAATTAGGTCCCCCAGCAGGTGTAGGTAGAATTAGGTCCCCCAGCAGGTGTAGGTAGAATTAGGTCCCCCAGCAGGTGTAGGTAGAATTAGGTCCCCCAGCAGGTGTAGGTAGAATTAGGTCCCCCAGCAGGTGTAGGTAGAATAAGGTCCCCCAGTAGGTGTAGGTAGAATAAGGTCCCCCAGCAGGTGTAGGTAGAATAAGGTCCCCCAGCAGGTGTAGGTAGAATTAGGCCCCCAGCAGGTGTAGGTAGAATTAGGCCCCCCAGCAGACATAGGTAGAATTAGGTCCCCCAGCAGGTGTAGAGATAATTATAAATAAAAAACTGACATCACTTAGCTTACCTGGCTCCCCGCCGCTATCGCTGCTCCCGGGCTTCTTCTTCTTCTTTAGCATGCTGCGGCGCGGCCTGGTGACGTCACGCCGCCTGTGCTGTGGACTCTGGTGAGGCGCATCCTACCTGCAGAGCGGAGAGCCCCTGCTCGCTGCTCCGCAGAAGCATCTATCTGTATGTGCGTCCGGTGGACACACATACAGTAAGTCCCGGCGCTGCTGCCATCACCAATCGCTAAGGTCCTAAGCCGGTACCTTAGTGATCGGTATCGACTTAGGACCCTAACGATCGGTGGCGGCGGGTAGCGGCATCGCCGGGGACTACTGTAGGTGGGGGACACTCTGCAGCGGAAGGGAGGTGCTTGAGGGCGGACATTTACAATATATGGGAGATGTCTGTTCGTGGTGGAGGGCGGACACTGTGCAATGTATACGCAGAATGTCCGCCCTCAGCCACTCACAGGCACCTCCCATATATTGTAAATGTCCGCCCTCAAACACCTTCCGTCCGCTGCAGAGTGTCCGCCCCCGAAGCTGGCCCCTGCTGTTGCGTGGCTCGCAATGGCTTTCATATTACCTGTCACCGCCCACGGCACCTCCCATTATATGGAAGGTGCTGTGGCCAGTGACAAGTGATGCGAGGCATCGCAAGCAGTGCGACAGTAGGGGCCAGCTTATAGAGAGCGCACAGTAACTCAGAGGACTGCGGTTCTGCCGGATAAAAATCCTCGGCGGGCCGTAGTTTGAGGACCTCTGCTCTACATAAACCCACTGCTGCTTGCTCCAGGTTAATTTAATTAAAGGGGATTGTGACCCTTCTTCTAACATTATCTCCACGCTAAAACCCACTGTTTACTCTACGGACTCGTGTGGGAATGCAATGCCAACATGCCAGCACAGGCTTCCCAATTGCCAATCTGAAGGCACAACGCTCGCTCTAAGATAACTGCAAGGACATGACTGACTCTCCCACAATTTGAATCTTCCAGTAAGCTGAACTGCTGTACCAATAGTTTTACTATACCACCCTTAGCCTCCGATCACCAGTGCTTACTTGCACTTTTAAACACTTCTCTCAGTGTGTGACAAGTAGGCATACATCAACTTATAAATAGCTGACCTCGTTCTTCATGTGGCTATGAATCTCTTATACGAACTTACTGTGTCCTCTCCTGGTTCGGGTGGGAAGCAACTGCGCTTGCGCAAAGTTTCGGGTCCTCCCCCTTTCTCAAGCTTGACAAAGGGGGAAGACCCTGAAACGTTGCACAAGCACAGTTGCTTTCCACCCAAACCAGGAGATTTTAAGTTCGTATCAGAGATTTATAGCCACATGAAGAACGAGGTCAGCTATTGGTTATAAGTTGAATGTATGCCTACTTGTCACACACTGAGAGAAGCATTTAAAAGTGCAAGTAAGCACTGGTGATCGGAGGCTAAGCACTACTGATTTATTACTATGCAAACAGCCTAAGTGCTGGGATGATGCTGGCAGAGTGATTGCACAAGCTGTGTTTAGGCAACAACTACTGCGTGTGTTTCTATGAGAATTGATGTATAAAGTTGTTTCTAATGAAAGAGGATACTAAGTCTACATTGGTGTCATTAAAGGATACTGCTGAGAATATTTTGAAATTAAGTGCGTCTTTGAATGTGTTCAAGTTCGGATTATTTTTGGAATTATATTGCAAAGGTTGGACCCCTGCTCTGGACTTTCACACACACCAGTATAAGTAATAGGTACTGATTTTCTAAGTATTAAGTAACCTGTCTTCTAGTGTTAGACAAGTGTTTGGACATTATCCAAGCCTCCAACACAGCATTGGCGCAAGTGACCAATAACTCTCAAAGAATAATAGAACTGGAGGCAAGGACGAACACAATGAAGGAAGAGGTAACCCGACTAGGCGGAGTCACAACAACCAGTCAATCCTTAATCGAAAGTCTAAGAGAGAAGCTCAACGATTTAGAGAACCGGGAGAGGAGGAATAACAAAGTTCGTGGGTATACCAGAACCTGTTGCGGCGGTTTCTCTGGCTTCCTTCTAAACAAATGACGTGGCCTCAGATCTGGAGTTAGACACACCCCAGGACCATCTGGTGATCAAACGAGTCCATCGTATGGGTGTCCCAAATGCCCAAAGAACCAAACCGAGATTAGTGATTGCCAAATTTCTAAATTGGTCAGTAAATGAGAAAATTTTGAGAGCCTACTGCCAGAAAAGAGAACTTAAGGTCCGAGGTGAAAGAATTTAAAATTTCTCAGGACTTTTCTGTTCAGGCAACGCAACGTATTAAGGCATTCCAGGAGGTGTGCAGCTACCTCCACAATCACAATATTCATTTCCAATACCCTGCGGGACTTACAGTGGTGTCCAAAAGTATTGGCACCCCTGCAATTCTGTCAGATAATACTCAGTTTCTTCCTGAAAATGATTGCAATCACAAATTCTTTGGTATTAATATATTCATTTATTTTGCTTGCAATGAAAAAACACAAAACAGAATGAGACAAAAATGAAATCACTGATCATTTCACCCAAAACTTCAAAAATGGGCTGGACAAAAGTATTGGCACACTCAGCCTAATACTTGGTAGCACAACCTTTAGCCAAAATAACTGCAAACAACCGCTTCCGGTAACCATCAATGAGTTTCTTACAATGCTCTGCTGGAATTTTAGACCATTCTTCTTTGGCAAACTGCTCCAGGTCCCTGAGATTTGAAGGGTGCCTTCTCCAAACTGCCATTTTGAGATCTCTCCATAGGTGTTCTATGGGATTCTGGTCTGGACATTGCTGGCCACTTTAAGTCTCCAGTGCTTTCTCTCAAACCATTTTCTAGTGCTTTTTGAAGTGTGTTTTGGGTCATTGTCCTGCTGGAAGACCCATGACCTCTGAGGGAGACCCAACTTTCTCACACTGGGCCCTACATTATGCTGCAAAATTTGTTCATAATGCCATGCACATGGTCAAGCAGTCCAGTGCCAGAGGCAGCAAAGCAACCCCAAAACATCAGGGAACCTCCGCCATGTTTGACTGTAGGGACGGTGTTCTTTTCTTTGAATGCCTCTTTTTTCCTGTAAACTCTATGTTGATGCCTTTTCCCAAAAAGCTCTACTTTTATCTCATCTGACCAGAGAACATTCTTCCAAAATGTTTTACGTTTTCTCAGGTAAGTTTGGGCAAACTCCAGCCTGGCTTTTTGATGTCTCGGGGTAAGAAGTGGGGTCTTCCTGGGTATCCTGCCAGACAGTCCCTTTTCATTCAGACGCCGAAGGATAGTACGGGTTGACACTGTTGTACCCTCGGATTGCAGGGCAGCTTGAACTTGTTTGGATGCTAGTCGAGGTTCTTTATCCACCATCCGCACAATCTTGCGTTGAAATCTCTCGTCAATTTTTCTTTTCCGTCCACATCTAGGGAGGTTAACCACACAGCCAAGGGCTTTAAACTTCTCGATGACACTGCGCATGGTAGACACAGGAACATTCAGGTCTTTGGAGATGGACTTGTAGCCTTGAGATTGCTCATGCTTCCTCACAATTTGGATTCTCAAGTCCTCAGACAGTTCTATGGTCTTCTTTCTTTTCTCCATGCTCAATGTGGTACACACAAGGACACAGGAGGTTGAGTCAACTTTAATCCATGTCAACTGGCTGCAAGTGTGATTTAGCTATTGCCAACACCTGTTAGGTGCCACAGGTAAGTTACAGGTGCTTTTAATTACACAAATTAGAGAAGCATCACATGATTTTTCAAACAGTGCCAATACTTTTGTCCACCCCCTTTTTTTATGTTTGGTGTGGAATTATATCCAATTTGACTTTATGACAATTCTTTTTGTGGTTTTTCATTTAAAACAAATTAAATCAAGACAATACCAAAGAATTTGTGATTGCAATCATTTTCAGTAAGAAACTGAGTATTATCTGACAGAATTGCAGTGGTGCCAATACTTTTGGCCACCACTGTAGAGTGACTGTAATTGGCCAAACCTCTACATACGACGACCCGGAGGAAGCCCAGGGCCGCTTCCAACCCGAAGACGCGCGCTAACCACAACACACTGGAGATTCTTGTTGACAGTTGCAGCTCAAACATGTTTTCTATTCATTGCTCCTGAAAGGGAGTCATGCCGGGTTAAATATTTTCGGATTGGTGTGGGAAGCCGCACACATTTCCAGATGCAGATAGCAAAAAGTTGGTGGAGGAAACTGAGACATGTTCGACGTCTCAGATGTTTTTCAGTTTGTTGCTAAGAATGTTTTTGACACTATGGTTTAAATTGTTGACCTTCTCTATGATGTGCCGTTATGTTTACACGTATGATCTTTTCTATATTTTAGCAAGTACCTGGACAGGTATCTATTGTGCTCTCTGTGCCGTGGGCCCCCTCCATATCGTTATGGGAGAACGGAGGCGCTCACTGGGACGCCTATTGGACTCCGCAAAATGAAGGTATATCTTTTGTTACCCCCAGACATACTGCCCAGGATGAGTAACGACCCAGACACAGAAGTGGAATTACCCACCACCAAAATCATGAAACTCCTCTCATGGAATGTAGCAGGGTTAAACACCCCAGAAAAGAGAAGGAAGGTATTGTCTATATCAAAAGACTGAAAGGCAATGTCACCTTTTTACAAGAAACACACTGGAAAACAACCCATTTTGTCCACATTCGGGCCCCCTGGCTAGACTCCCCAGTTATGGACAACTACACGTCCAAGACACGAGGGGTAGCAATATATTTCAAAAAAGGTTTACTCCAACAAGTAGAGGAACAATATGCAGACCCAGAAGGGAGATTCATATATTTAAGGGCCTCTGTAGCAAACAAAATTTACACATTTGTTAATGTCTATGCTCCGAATGGACCCAACGCTTGGTTCTTTTCACAATTACTTATTTTCATACTATCTAGGCCGCACCCCAACCTTGTACTCATGGGGGACTTCAATGTAGCACCCAACCCCCTTCAGGATAGATCAACTGGTGAAGGGACTGAGCGCACACTTCGCCCCTCCATACAAGAGCTAGTGGAAAAATTAGAATTGTTCGACCATTGGCGAGCAACAAATCCAACCGCAAGTTGATATCATCTTGCTGTTGGAGTTGTTGCTCGCCGGTGGTCGAACAACTCTACTTTTTCTACTTTCTACTCATCGGCCCGGGACTCATTCTCATGCATCGATCTAGCCCTACTCCCACACTATACCCAGACATGGTAGACTAAACAATCCACCCAATTGTGATATCAGATCATGCAACCATCTAAACCCTGCTCCATGGGAAGGAAAGAGTCGCAGGCCTTTACTCCTGGCGCTTTCCAAGCTATCTCAGTGACTCATGATTTCAGAAATTTTCTGAAAGTAACCTGGTCCCAACTTGAAAAGACAACCAACTCCACGCAGGGGACACACCGTTGATGTGGCTCACTCCAAGGCAGTGCTACGGGATCACATCATCAGCTATGTCTCAAGGCAAAGAGCCAGGCATCGCAAACAATTTCATGAATCACACTCCATTTTAATAAGAGCACAAGCAGCACATTATGATACACGCACACCAGAGTCCAAGCAGAAATTCACTGAAGCACAATCCCTCCTCAATACGTTCCTTCTGGGCACTGCGAAGTCCCATATTAAAGTCCAACAAAACAAGTTTTACCGATGGAGAAGCAGGATAGGGAAACTACTGGCAGGTTTGACAAAACCGTGGCAGCCAAGACCCCCATTGCAGTAATAAAACCAAACACAAATACTCTTCTAACTAACCCTGCAGACATAGAACAGGCCTTTGTAGAATATTATGAATCATTATATAGCGCACCCTATGACCCCGTCAGGGCATCTGCTTTTCTCTCTGGTGTCCGCATGCCAGGAGTGTCGTCAGATCAACGTGCATTCCTGGAGTCGGAGCAAATGGGAAAACCCCAGGACTTGATGGCTACTCAAGGGAATTTTATAAAATATTAACCCCCTACAGCCGGAGACAGTTTTGGCCTCTCTGACAGAGCCCCATTTTTTAAATCTGCCATGTGTCACTGTATATGAGAACAACTTTTTTGACACTTTAACCTATCCATGTGATTCAGATATTGTTTTCTCGTAAGAAATTTTGGTCCAAAAAGTTCTAACGTGATTTGATTGGCCTGTATGTTAGATACCCCCTCAAATGACTCCATCTAAGAAACTACACCCCTTAAAGTAATCAAAACAACATTTAGGCAGTTTGTTAAGCCATTAGGTGTTTCACAGGAATTAAAGCAAAGTGGAGATGAAATTTCAAAATTTAACTTTTTTTGCAGATTTTAAATTTTTATCCATTAGTCACAAGAACACGGTAGATGTGATCAAACAAATGCAACTTAATATTGATTCCCCAGATTGTGCCATTTTCAGAGATATCCCATATGTGGGCCTCGTGCACGATTTGGCTCAACCACAAGCCCCAGAGTAGGAGGAGGAGACTCTGCGGTCTCATTTTCATCACGATTTTAATTTAGGCGCCATTTCAGGTTTGCAGACGCCCTAAGGTGCTAAAATTTAATAAATACCCCGAAAAAGACCCCACATTGCAAACTAAGCCCTTTAAGGAATAGATCCAGGGGTGCAGTGAGTATATAGATCCCACAGGTGATTCACAATTTTTTTTTTAGCATTAGGCTGTGAAAATTTAAAACACTTTTTTCCCATAATCCGCAATTTTAGCTTAAAATGTATCATATTTACAAGGAATCCTGAAAAAATAACCCCAAAACTTTGTTATGCAATTTCTTCCAAGTTCGGCAATACCCTACATGTGGGTGTAAACTGCTGTTTGGGCGCATGGCAGGACGTACAAGGGAGGGAGCGCTATTTGGCTTTTGGAATGCAGATTTTGGTGGGGCCATGTCGCATTTGCAAAGCCCCCAAAGTACCAGAACAGGTGAAATCTTCCAGAAGTCGCCCCATTTTGGATTCAACACCCCTCAGCGATCTCATATAGGGGTGTACTGTGCATTTTGGGCGCACAGGTGTTCCATAGTTTTTTTTCAGTATTGGCTATGAAAATGGGGGGAAAAAAAAGCAGTTCCGCCATTGTTTTTTGGGCTTCATCCTTACAATGTTCACCGTACGGGATAAAAAACAGGATAACTTTACTATCGGGGTTGGTACAATTACAATGATATAAATTTTATATAGGTTTTTTTTATGTTTTATTACTTTTACACAATAGAAATAGGTCTATAAAAAATTGCGTTTTTATGTTGTCTTATTCTGACAACCATAGCTTTTTTATTTTTCTGTATATGGAGCGGATTATGGGCTTGTTTTTTGTGGGATGAGTTGACGTTTTTATTAGTACCATTATGGGGTGCATATGACGCTTTTATCACTTTTTTGTTAAGGTTTTTGTGAGGCATTTTGAACAAAATACAACAATCCTGGTAGTGTTTTTTATATTTATTTTTTACAGCGGTCACCGTGCAGTATAAATGACATTCTAGCTTTACTCAGCAGGTTGATACAATTACAGTGATACCAAATTTGTATATTTTTTTCATGTTTTACTGCTTTTAGACAATAAAAATACTTTTATTCAAAAAGGAAAACACGTTTTTGCATCGTCGCAGTCTGAGAGCCATAACTTTTTTATTTTTCTGTGTACAGAGCTGTGTAAGGGCTTGTTTTTTTGTTGGATGAGTTGAAGTTTTTAGTGGTATCATTTTTTTGGTAACAAGACTTTTTGATCAGTTTTAAATCCGTTTTTTGGAAGGCAGGGTAATGAAAATACTGCAATCCTAATAGTGTTTTTTTTATTGTTATTTTTAACAGTGCTCACTGTGCAGTATCCATGACAAGTTTTTTTTATGTTGACGCACTTTAAAAAAAAAAAGTGTTTTTATTGTGTAAAAAATGTTTATGCATCGCTGTCTTCTGAGAGCCATAACTTTTTTATTTTTCAGTATACAGAGAGGTGTAAGGACTTTTTTTTTTTGCGGGATGAACTGACGTTTTAATTGGTACAAATTTGGTGTTTATATGAGTTTTTGATCGCTTCTTATTCCATTTTATGTGCTGTGGGATGAACAAAAATTGCAATTCTTTGAATGTTTTTTTTTAAAAAAAATAAAAATTTTTAACAGCATTCACCGTACGGGTTCATTAATATGACACATTTATAGGACAGGTCATTACGCATGTGGCGATACCAAATATGGGTACTTTATTTTTTATCTTTTTGGGGGCGTTTGGCGTCTGTAAAGGGGAAAAGGCCGGTGGACGTGTTTTTATTTTATTTTTTGTTTTACTTTTTTCACTTTTTTTTACACTTTTTTTTTTTTTTACTTTTCCCCATAGGGGATTTATAACAGCAATCTTCAGATCTTCTGAAGGTTTCTGTTAAAAAGGCGGGCCCGTACTTTGCATTTTTGCAAATTGCCCTGGTCCCCATGAAAATGTCAGTCACACCCCCAAAAAAGCATTGTGGGAAATCGTGAGTCCCCGATGGCTTGGGAAATTATTTTCAGTTCCCGGACCCGCTGGTGGGAGTATCGCTGCCCAAAATGTTTGTGCAGCAGCACGCCGAGGAGAAAAGGCGGGGGGGGCCCCCCTCCCCCTTGCCCCTGCGACTTCGCTCCGGATTTAATTGTTTGTGGAAATTTTAAAGGGTTAAAAACCCCCAAAAAGGGGGGGGTGATTCCCCCGGAAAAATAAAGGGAACAGCGGAAATTTCCCGGGCGGTCCCATGTCCGACCCATGCGCGGGCTCGCTCCCGCAACCCCAAAAGGGCCAAAAAACCCCCCAAAAAAGGCCGTATGCATCTTTCCATTTGGGGGGGAAAGGCCCATTCCGTAGGGGTATCCCTTCCCGGTCCAATGTTGGGAGGGGTTAATTTAAAAAATTAAATTTGGTTTCCCCCCATCAAAAAAACTATTTAAAAAAAGTTTTTTCCAAAAATTAATTTTTAACCTTTCTCCAAAAAAGTGATTGTTTCCCTTTTTCGATTAAAAAAAACTATCCATTCCCCAAACCTCGAAAAGTTTTCCCTCCCCCAGTGCCCCTTTTTGGCCCTTTTCCCTTGTTTAATCAGGATTATAAAAAAATTTTCCCAAAAAAAATTTGAAAGCAGAACGGGTTTACTATAGACTATTTCCCCCCTGATAATAACCCCCCCCAAAAACGGTTTGATCTTTAATCGCCCATGAAACAAGGTGTGTGCGGAGGAGGATTTTGGCCCCGGGAGGAAAAAGCCGTTGTTTTGGCAGGGGAAAAGGGCCCCAAACCCAAAAAGAAAAAGGGTTTCCCAAAAAGTTCCCCAAAATTGACCCCCCCAAAAAAAGGTTTTTCCCGATTTTGGTTTTTGGCCTTTTTAGAGGCAGCGTGATGTAAAGGGGTTTTGGGGGATTTTTTTTTTTCCATTTTTTTTGGAAAAACCCTTACCAACACAAAAACCCCCACGACTTTTTTTTTTTGGCCCCGGGAAAACATAAACTCCCCTTTTTGGATTTTTTTAGGGGCACAAAAGGGCCAGGGTTGTCCCCATTGCCTCCCCCCTATTTTTTTTAACCCAAAAACCCCTTGGAACTCCTGCTTTAATTCACAAAACCCCTTAAAGAAATTCCAAAAATTTCAGCCCCCTGGGCGGGAAATTTGAAAAGTACCCCCGCCCCTATGGGGTGATCTGTCCCTTGTGTGTGTGGGAAACCGGGGGGAAGCGCGGGCCCGCCCTTTACAAAAAATGTTTTTAAAAAAAAAGAGGCTGGAAATCTAAAGGGCCTAAAAATTTTAATGTGGAAAAAAGCAAAGGGCATGATTTGAAAAAAAAAACCCGTCCAGCCCAAACCCTGGACCCCACTTTACCATTTTAAAAATGGAAAATAAACCTCCCCTTAAAAAACGGGGGGATGAGGTCACAAAGGCACACCCCAAACTTTTATATAAGGAAAAACCAGAAAAATAATAAAAAGATCCCAGGACCTTTAAAAAAAGCTGGGCAAACCCCCAAATTTTCCCTTCATGGGTCTTTTGAAATTTTTAATTAAAAAAGGGGTGGAATTCCTTGTTTGTGTATAGATTTCCGTTCCCCCATATATCTTAAATCGAAAGAGGGGAATAAGGGGGAACGGGAGCACCCCTTTTTGCCATATTGTCAAAAACCACAAGTCAAATGGGGGAAACTTGGTTTTCCCCCAATCAAAAATATAAAATTTGGAAACCACGGGGACGATTCATAACGGCCCCGGGTTTTTGCAAAATTTAAAAACATCTTCACAAGCTGTAGATTAGCCCAAATTGTTTCCCTGGAATCAAGGTTTAAAATTTCCTTCACCCTTCCCGAAAAACTGAAACCCTTCAATAAAGGAAAAACCCCAATTCTTAGGGCCAAAACCGGCGAGGGGTGGGTAAATTTAGACAACTAAAAACATTTTAAACCAGTTTTTCCTATCTCTTTCCCAAAAATCCATTTTTTCGGGGGGGGGTTTCCACACGGGTATTTGTTGGTGAACCGAGAGGTTTGACAAAAAATACACGGGTTTTTTTTAAATTTTTTTTTTTCCAAAAAACCCCCAAAGGGGGAACCCTTTACACTAACTGAACTGCAGAAAACAGTTTGGATTTAAAAAATTACCGTTTTTAATTATATCCCTTTTTAGTGAGTTTTATGCGAAATTTTATTTTTTTTCCGGGGCTTATCGGAGAGGGCCTGGAAATCGTTTCCCGGGGGTTCCTTGGCCCCCATTGAAAAAATCACACTATCCCAAATTTATGGTTTAACCTTTTGGAGGACATTGCCTTAAAAAAAACCACGCTGACCCTAGTAACGGGGGGGATCGGGGGAAAATGTTTCATTTGACCCCCGGCGGTGGTGCAGGGGGCCCGGGGGACTCGCCCCCGGGTTTCCCCTCTGCCAATCCCAGGGAAATGTTTTTAAAAAATGGGCCATAATGCATACCTTACCCCTGTCAAAGGGAACAGAATGGGTAAATCCCCACCCGGCAAAATGCTATAATTTGTGCCTCTCCTGGGGCCCCAAATTGTACCACTTGCATATGGGAGTTTTTGGTAATCGGGGAAAATTTTGGGAAAAATGGTACTCCCATCAGAAACACCTTTTTCCCCCCTTTCCTTGGTTAAAAAGGGAGCGAGTGTGGGCCTTTTTTCAGTTTCCCTGGACAGGGAAAAAACCAAAAACTAACAAAAAAAAATTTTGACCCGACCCCTCATTTTTTGGCAGCAGCGGCGAAAAGGGCCCATACTACAAGTGTGGCTTCAACCTACAGGCCCCCCTTTTGCTGCGCTGTTTATGGGGAAAGTTTTATTCCTGTCCAGATGGAGGGGGTAAAGGGGCCCCCGTCAGTAAAGGGCCCCGTTTTAAAGAGAACCTGTCCATATTTTTTCCCCCTTGTTGGAAAACAGCACAAGTAGAAATTAAAACCTGCTTTTTTTCCAGCGCTGTTTTCCAAAATTCTGTAAGATGAAGGAGACCCCAAAGCTTGTACCTTGACTTGGGGGGGTGTGGGTTTGAAAAGGTTTTAAAAGGGGGCCGGGGAAAGAGGCCGGGGGTTGGGTCACGGTAAAAAGGTCCGTAAAGGGGGGGGGAAAGGGGGGAATGAAAAATGGGGACCCCGGGGAAGCCCAAAAAACTGGAAAAAGAGCAGGGGGGAAAAATTGAAAAGGGCCCCGGAAAAATATGATGGGTTTTCCGGGGAAAAAGTGGGTGGTGTACGGAAAACCTTCTATTCCGAGTTGAGTGCTGAAAAGGGGGGGCAGAAAGAGAGAACCGGGTTTAAACCCAGAGCCCAGCGGGAAAAAGGGAGCTTGGGGGAGCACGAGAGGAAAAAGGTGGGGTTTGTGCGGGGTCGGGGGAAAGGGGAAAGCACAGGTGCTTTCCTTTTGGGCCGGAAAAGGGGAAGTTTTGGATTATGCCCGTGGTCAGAAAAAGGGGGTCATCCAAAAATTTGGGTCTTTTTTGTATTTTGTACATATAAAAAAATTTTAAATGAACATACAAAAATACATATTTTTGTATATAAAATATATTTTATATAAATACATCCTAATAGACCCTAGCTGGGGAAGAGGCGGGCTGTACGCATTAGGTTAGGGCCAAGGATTTGAATGTTTCAGGGAGTAGGGGTGGAAGGATATAAGCTCTCCCTTCCCAAAGGGAACCAAAAATTTTGGGTTTATTTGTTATTTTATGAAATTTTTGAGCGGTGATAAAAAAAACCCCCATGAAATTTTTTGTTTTACAATAACGTTTTAAAAAAGTAGGGGACACCCTGTTTAGTTGCCCCTTGAAAAACCCAAAAATTACTGTGTTTCATTTTCGAATGGGACACCCTTTTGCAAAGCGGTTAACTTACAGAAAAAAGGAAGGGGCCCAAAATCCATAACCAGTTGTTTCCCCGGGGCCGAATGACCATTAAAGAACTTGGGGGCCCCCAAGCTATGTTTTCTGCCTCTCCCTTCCCAACAAAACCCGGCTGTTTTAAAAATTTTTGGTAAAAGAAATGAAAAAGGAAGCAGGTTTTCGTTTATTTGGGGAATAAAAGTTTTTCCCAAAAACCCTCCCATCCCAAGATTTAAATGGGGCTAGACCGAAAAAAAAAAATTCCCGAAAATTTTTGATTTAAAATTGCGCGAAGTTTGCCCCCAATTTTTAATTTCCTTTTAAAAAAAGAGGTTATTTTTGAAATCCAAACTTAAGAAACCCGGTCCTATGGACAAACAAATGCATGGATTTTTAGGGAAAAATGTTGTTTTGTGGGGGAAACCCTTAAAAACTGCTAAACCAACAGCTGTATGGGAAAGGGGGCCAAAAAACCCCCTGCCATAAAAGAACAGTTTCCCCTCTCTTTTCCCATGTTACTTTTTTTAAAAAGAGCCCCCCCAATTTTGGGGCATAGCAGCAAATTTGCAGATGGGAAAACCCGAAATCGCCTTTTTAAAAAAGGTCCAGTAAGTGGGCAGGCCCACCGCCCCCGTGTCTTATACCCCCAAATTTAGGGGATTGCAAAGGGGCACATTAGGTCACGCCTTAACCCCCCAGATTATGCCCCCCCCCCTTCAGCTTTAAAAGCCCCAATACCCCCGAAAGCATTAAGGGGGGGTTCTAAAAAGGTGTAATTATTTTAAATTATATTTTTATAATATATATATAATATAATATACTATTAAGATAGAAATCTAAATTTTCCCCAAAACCGGGAATGTTTAGGGAAATTTTTTGCCCCTTATTAAATTTTCCCCATCAAAACAGCAAAAATCTGGGTTGGACCCAATGGACCCCATT
The DNA here is from genome assembly GCA_025379985.1 of Phyllomedusa bahiana. NCBI lineage: Eukaryota > Metazoa > Chordata > Amphibia > Anura > Hylidae > Phyllomedusa > Phyllomedusa bahiana. The sequence goes on along the minus strand of JAODAL010002238.1, from coordinate 175,130 downwards.
ATGATTTAATGGGATTGGGGGGAGGGGGGGGTTCCCCATCGTTTGATGTTTTGGGCTGCTGGTATGGTTCCATTAAGCTAAAAACCCAAAATGCGGGCAGCGGGAAGAACTTTTTAAAAATAAAAGGTTTCCTTTTACATTTGGTATAGGCCCCCTTTGTGCCCCCACTGGACCAAAATGCAGTAGGGGACAAAGGCCCACCCCAAGCGACTTGTCAGCTGTTTTGCAGTGGTGACTCAAAACGATATTTTTTCCATTACTTTTTGACAGTTAGACAGGGCACGGAGTTATAAATCCGAGAGACAGGACTTGTAGTATACACCTAGGCTGGAGCTTTAGGGCATGTCCCCACGGCATGGGTTTTCGGATGGTATTTCAGACGGTTTGTGGTTTTGCAGACCGTCTGAAAAACCGGCCGAAAATTTGCACAATAGTGCTCTATGGAAAATCCGTTTCCGAGTCCCCACTGCACGGGTTTTCTGCCGAGAGGATTTTCCACCCGCGGGCGGTCCGGAAAACTTTGAGCATGTTCATTCTTCCGTCCGGTTTTTGGACAGAATCTGAACATGTCAATGTGAAGGTGGAGGGCTCATCGCGGAGAAAAGTCGTCCCCCTGCAGCTATGGGGACGGCCGCAAAACAGGACAAATACCAGTCGGATAACCCAACCGGTATTTGTCCATTGTTGTGTAAATGGACCCATAGAATACATTGGGTGTAAAGGAGTGTTTAGTGCACACAGAAATCAGCAGGTAAATGGGAGAGGAGTACATTTATCTGCAGGCACATATGGAGGGTTTAGTGTACCATCAGCAGCACAACATATGAATTGTAGTAGCATACAGATATCTGGGGATTTAGTGCAGCGTTATACAGTAGCAGGCAGATATTTGCTGCAAAAATCTACTATACAATGCTGCACTAAATGCCCCCCATATCACCTCATATACTGTGCAGCTGAGGAGGGTGCTTTACTAGTGCATTTCACAGTATATTACATATAGTAGAAGGCAGATGTCTGATAAGGTGGACTAAGTGCAGCCCAGTACAGTATATTGTGCTGCACTAAATCTTCCTCATCATCATCTGCTGCTACACTCATATACTGTGCTGCTGCTGTACACATATACTGTGCTGCTGCTGTACACATATACTGTGCTGCTGCTGCTGTACACATATGCAATCATGGCCAAAAGTTTTGAGAATGACACAAATATTATATTTTCACATGATCTGTTGCCCTCTTGTTTTTATGTGTTTGTCAGATGTTTTTATCACAGACAGAAATACAAGTGCAATCATATTATGATTAACAAAAGCTTTTATTGACAGTTAGAATGAGTTAATGCATCAAGTCAATATTTGCAGTGTTGACCCTTCTTCAGGACCTCTGCAATTCTCCCTGGCATGCTCTCAATCAACTTCTGGACCAAATCCTGACTGATAGCAGTCCATTCTTGCACAATCAATGCTTGCATTTTGTCACAATTTGTTGGTTTTTGTTTGTCCACCCGTCTCTTGATGATTGACCACAAGTTCTCAATGGGATTAAGATCTGGGGAGTTTCCAGGCCATGGACCCAAAATCTCTATGTTTTGTTCACTAAGCCATTTAGTTATCACCTTTGCTTTATGGCAAGGTGCTCCTTCATGCTGGAAAAGGCATTGTTGATCACCAAATGCTCTTGGACGGTTGGGAGAAGTTGCTCTTGGAGGACATTCTGGTACCATTCTTTATTCATGGATGTGTTTTTAGGCAAGACTGTTAGAGAGCCGATTCCCTTGCCTGAGAAGCAACTCCACACATGAATGGTTTCTGGATGCTATACAGTTGGCATGATACAAGACTGGTGGTATCGCTCACCTTGTCTTCTCCGAACAAGCTGTTTTCCAGATGTTCCAAACATTCAGAAAAGGGGATTCATCAAGGAAAATGACTTTACCCCAGTCCTCAGCAGTCCACTCCCTGTGCCTTTGGCAGAATATCAGTCTGTCCCTGATGTTTTTTCTGGAGAGAAGTGGCTTCTTTGCTGCCCTCCTTGACACCAGGCCTTGCTCCATGAGTCTCCACCTCACAGTGCGTGCAGACGCACTCACACCTGCCTGCTGCCATTCCTGAGCAAGCTCTGCACTGCTGGTAGCCCGATTCCGAAGCTGAAACACTTTTAAGAGACGGTCCTGGCGCTTGCTGGTCTTTCTTGGGCGCCCTGGAGCCTTTTTGGCAACAATGGAACCTCTCTCCTTGAATTCCTTGATGATGCGATAGATTGTTGACTGAGGTGCAATCTTTCCAGCTGCGATACTCTTCCCTGTTAGGCCAGTTTTGTGCAGTGCAATGATGACTGCACGTGTTTCTTTAGAGATAACCATGGTTAACAGAAGAGAAACAATGATGCCAAGCACCAGCCTACTTTTAAAGTGTCCAGTGGTGTGATTCTTACTTAATCATGACAGATTGATCTCCAGCCCTGTACTCAACACCACCCACACCTGTGTTAATGGAGCAATCACTGAAACGATGTTAGCGGGTCCTGGTAAGGCAGGCCTGCAATGACGTTGAAAGGTGTTTTGGGGGGAAAAGTTCATTTTCTAGGCAACTATTGACTCTGCAATTAATTGCTGTTAAGCTGATCACTCTTTATAACATTCTAGAGTATATGCAAATTGCCATTATAAAACCTGATACAGTAGACTTTGTAAAAATTAACATTTGTATCATTCTCAAAACTTTTGGCCATGACTGTACTGTGGTGCTGCTGCTGTATACATATACTGTGCTGCTGCTGTATACATATACTGTGCTGCTGCTGATTATGGTGAAGGTTTAGTACAGGACCTAGTATATACTAAGTATAGTAGCAGGCACTTGACTGCTACTATACTTTCATGTGCACACGCTGAAGACAGAGGAGAGAGCAGGAAGCCGGCTGACAGCTCGGTCTGCAGAGGACAGGGTGGGGGCAGGTTGTTTCAGTCGCTCACTGACTGATGCCCTGTACTCACCACAAGGCAGTAGCCGCGCTGATTCACTCTGGGGGGCTGGAACACAGAATTGTGCAGCAGGTAACAGGAGCTGCTGCTCTCAGAGTGGAGGGAAGCGCAGCAGCTGCAGGCGCAGAGTGCTTTCCCTGATGGAGGCGCAGGGGCAGTACTCACAGGAGGCGGGGGCGGGGCCAAGCGCTGCACAGTCTACAAGTCGGGACTTCTGCCTGACTTCCCGGGACAGCGGGACTGTGCTTGAAAATCGTGCATGTCCCGCTGAAATCGGGAGAGTTGGGAGGTATGGTGTCTTTTAATGCAGCCTTTAAAGGAAAAGATTCTGCAGCAGAGCTCTTAAGTCAATCTGGGTCTTACTCCTCCTTGAGATCCAGAAAAAAGCCTTTGAACGGGATACTCTTCTGGCGACTAACATGCATATTATTATGGACATCTTAAGTACAAACAGAATGTCCAAAATTACTAGTAAGAAGGTTCTTAGAGCTCGTACACCTGCAAGGAATGACTGCCAAAGCAAAATCACTTCAGTTTTGTGGATCATGCAGCAGTTTAGTCTCATCTGAAAGTATTCCATGCCCACCTTAAAGAAATCACAAACAAGATACCCAGCTACCTAATACTATGTGATATTACTTTTCCAACATGGACATTTATATAAAATTTTACGGTTGTGGGAGGTGGGGCTAAAAGTTGTAGTTCGGGTTTACTTTAATAATATTTTATTTTGTGTGCGTTTTTTTCGTTACTTTGTTTTACATATTGTGCTCCCAATTAGGTCAGGAAAAAACCTTTGGTGGCTATTTTTACATCCCTTTTGCTTGCCAAGTTCCCATGTAACTGGGAAAGTCCATCCCCTGCACTGTCTGCAGAGCTGATCTGGGACTGAAAAGACCTAGTAGCGAGCCCTAATGGTCACGTGACCATCAGCAATGGTCAACGATCGAAAAGGCAGGGATGGTAATAAACCATTCCTGTCTTCTCAATGGAAAGCCAGCTGTGCAGCTGTGAAATTAGTGTACATCTGCGCTCTCTGTACCACATAACATCTATGCCAAGTGAAACTGCCAGTGCCTGGATGTTTATAGTAGGTGGTTGGTTAGGAAGTAGTTCTTCAATACAGTATCCACAAAAAAGGTATAATTGTGAGTTACAGGCGCATTCTCTACTTAATGCAAACAAACATTTTCTATTTTTCAAATTTTTGCTGCAGCGCCATTTTCTGCAACCAATAACTTTTTTGTACTTCTATCTATGGACTTGAGTAAAGCTGCATTTTTCTGTGGGCTGAAGTTTACTTTTTATAGGAACCAGTTTGGAATACATACACATTTTTTTGATCACTTTTATCCCAATTTTTAGGGGACGTGAAATGATGCTATATTTTATAGAGGTCAGATGCAGCAATACCAAATATGTAATTTTTTTAAAATTATTTGTAAAATAGCAATTTGAACTTTTAAGATTTTAAATACTTTGAAACTTTTTTTTACTTAAACTTTGGTCCCCCTACGGTGCTTCATGACTAGGGTGCTCCATCACTTATACAGCCTATTGCATTGTAATACAATGCAATAGGGTATACCAATATGACTGTTTTACTAGTAACACAGAAAACATAGCGGCGATGGAAGCCTTCACTAGGCTTCCAGCTGCCATGTTAACCGAGGGTGGAGGAAACTACCAGAGTGAGGAATAGTGCACAGCGAAGTTTCTCATTCATTTAGATGGCGCGGCCATATTTACTGCGGCCGCTAAAAGGTTGAACAGAACGGGATGGAGCCGGCTCCATCCCTTGCGATTACCAGCAAGTGTTAGCTGCAATTAGCAGTCAACAACCACCGGCTATGTAGCAGAGCCACTCTACAAAGCCCCTTACCGCTATCATGACGTACCCATACGTCCAGATGTGGTGGGGGTTTTAAGGGGTTTTCTCACTACAATTATTAGTTTTTAACATGTAGGGCAGGTAATTGACTTTTTCTACATACATTGCTTTGTTGATTTTTCTTTAGTCAGGAGATTTTATCTTCTCCTAGAGCACATGGTTACGACCATCTCTCCCCACATTTCCCTGCTCTCTCATTACTCGAAGCTCAAGTTAGTCACTTATAGCAAGTCACCTCCGTCAGAGTTCAAACTTTAGTAGATCCGGCATCAACACAAAGTAATCCTGGGTACATAAAAAAAACAAAAAAACAATAAAAATATTGTTTATTCATGCTTTGCATAAAAAACTCATACAAGTGTAACAGAAATAGCTAGGAACAGCAGAGCTGATGAGTGAATCCCTGCTATAGACAGGCCCTCAGACTGTAGAGTATGTACAATTCTAAATCTGGCTGTGGCTCTGTGAAACTGCATTGTGAAAAAAAAACCTTTAATGTTTTACAGGCCATATGCCTTGCTGACAAGTTTTTACTGATTCTCCCCAGCCAGGAAAAATCTTTGGTGTTCCAACGTGCCAGATCAGTCATTATTATGCGCAGAAGAGGGGTGAAATTGCGCTCAAACAGCTCATGTGGGTCGGAGGGAATATAGATTCCCAAATATTTAAAGGCATGCTCTGCCCACCTGAAGGGGAATCTGGTTTTTAGCAGCGAGACCGTCGACCCCGCTAAATTTATGCTCAGTGCAGTGGACTTTGTAAAATGTATTTTAAAATTAGTTAGTGCTCCAAACTTCTCCAAAGAAGCCATTATATTAGGCAAAGAGGTGATTGGCTGAGAAATATATAGCAACAAATCGTCGGCATAAGCCGCACACTTGTACTGTGTATCTCCTACAGGGATCCCTCGTGTATCTGGGTTATTCCTTAAATCCCGCAGCAAATGTTCCATCACTATCACGTATAATATAGGCGAGAGGGGGCAACCCTGCCTGGTGCCATTGCATATCAAAACTGGTGCTGAAAGGGTCCCATTAATCCGTATTTGGGCGCTGGGGTTCTGATATAGGGTCATAACCCTCTGTATCATGAGCGGTCCGAGGCCCAAGTTTTGCAATTCTGCATGCAAGAATGCCCAATCAACCCTGTCGAACGCTTTCTCCGCGTCCAAGGAAAGCAGCATTCCGGGCACTCCGCTTTCCCTCATTCTCTGCATGATGGAGATAGTCTTCAACGTGTTAACTCTAGCTTCGCGAGTGGGAACAAAACCCATTTGATCCAGGCCGATAAGATCCTCCAGCTCAGTATTAAACCTAAAAGCTAAAAGTTTGGCGAATAACTTCGCATCAACGTTTAGTAACGATATCGGTCTATAGCTACTACACAAAAAGGGGTCCTTCCCTTCCTTCGGTACGACCGTGATGTATGCTAAGAGAAAATGCGATGAAGGATCACCATAAAAAGAGGGGGAGTTAAAGGAGTCCAACATCAGGCCCACTAATTCCTCACTAAGAACTTTAAAAATTTTTGCAGTGTAGCCATCGGGCCCCGGACTCTTGCCGGCTGCGAGAGAGTTGCTAGCCGATTTTAATTCCTCCTCTGTGAAGGGTGCCTACCTTTCTGGATCCAGGGTAGGGAGTGCAGTATTTTTGAGGTAGTCCTCCAACCTATTCGGGCAGGAGGACAATTATGGTTTAGGGAGATTATATAGTTCCTGATAGTATGTGCGAAACGCCTCCAGGATCTCAGTAGTAAAATGTTCTACTTTTCCCCTTTTATTTTTAATGGCCGGCACAAACAAGGATGTCCTCTTGTCCCTCAAAGCTCGAGCCAACATTCTGCTCGGTTTGATGCTCCATTCATAGAAGGAATGGGCACTAAGCTGTTTATACCTCTTATTTTTCCTTTCCAGCACTTTACGGACTTCATGCTTGGTTTGTGTCAACTCTCTATAAATAGCCTCGTCTCCATTCCGTTTGAGTTCTGTTTCCAAGGAATGCAGACGGGCAAGAAATGTCTTCAGATGGGCTGCAGCCTCTCTTTTTATCCGCAATCCGTGGTTTATTAGCACCCCTCTGAGCACACTATTTAAAGATTCCCACTTACAGTGAGGTAGCGTTGTGTCCATCGCATGATCTTCCGCCAAGTGCATGGTGGTCTGCTTCAGCTCAGCGAGGCACAAGGAGTCATTCAACAGCGACTCATTCAGTCTCCAAGAAAATGGTTTCCGGTAGGCGTCAGGCACACACAACAGGCAATGAACGGGTGCATGATCTGAATGCAAAATATCGTCGATCCACGCTTTTTTTTACACGGGGAAGTAAAGAGTGCTGTATAAATAAATAGTCTATGCAACTATATGTTCTATGCGGGGGGGAGGGGAGGGGGGCGAAAAATTTATAATCTCTGCTTTCAGGATGAAATATACGCCAGACGTCACTCAGTTGCATGTCATGCAACAACTTCTTAATTTTGTTTAATTTGTTCAGGGGGACAGCAGAGTGACCCGATGAGGTGTCCATCACCGTTTGGAGTGCCACATTAAAGTCACTGCACATGATTATCTCCCCTGCGCGAGTCAACTTGTCTAAAACCTTTGAGATGAGAGACAATTGACCCTGATTTGGTGCATAAATGTTCACGATCGTGTATGGAGTGCCCAAAATGCTGCATCTGACAAAGATATATCTCGCATCAGGGTCTTGCTTAATGTCATGGATTTGATGTGGAAGGGACTTATGAAACAGGACTGCCACCCCCTTTGTTTTCGCATCCAGATTGTTGCAATGGCACCAGACAGGGTAATTTCTATTCTTCAGAGCTGGGAGATGATTTTTGCTAAAATGAGTCTCCTGCACACATAAAATATGCGATCGGGTCTTGTGCATCTCATATAATATCCGAGAACGTCGTTCAGGGATCTTGAACCCCTTCGCATTGAAGGAGGTGATTTTTATCGACGTCATGGCACCTCAGTTAACCCACCCACTAAAAATGCTAGCAAGGACCTCTCCACTCCGAAAAAGTCTCCCGGTCGGCTCATAACTAACAATAGAAGATCAAAAACCCAGAAAGAGCTGAACATAGCTCTTCCTAACCAAACCAATGTCAGAAAGTCTACAATATGCAGCTTCGAAGCTGCGAAGGACCAGCAAGTAGCGCTGTGGTCCCGACCTATTTGGGGACAATGACTGCTAAGATGCATAGAAAGATTGTGATATAGCAGCATTAATGCATTAAACAGGGAGACAACAACCTGCATAAATAACCGGGAAAGATCACGCTATTTGGGGCAGGTAACAATATTTACTCATTATCACCATGCTAACCAAGGCATTCAAAAAATGATGCGGGTGCAGGGTAAGTAGAAACTGGGAGTGTGCTTGCCAAAAGAAGGGGAAGAAGAGGGGAACACTATAGCAAAGAAAAAGGGGCGAGGGAGAGAAGAGAAGGAGAAAGAAAAAGAAAAAAAAAAAAAACAGAGAGGGATGGGGGGGGGGAGGGGCGGGAAAGAGGGGAAGGGGAAGCAAAGGGGAAGGAGGCGGGTGGAGGGGGTAGAGCAAGAAGAAAGGATGACCAGTCAAGCAAGACACTTCTTAGACTATGGGTTCAGAAGCAGGCAAATTTGATAGCATATAGTTAGGAGCAGACAAGAAAACAGTTGCGTGTATGAATACGCTCACAGTCAGTAGTCAGTCGGGTTACAACGAGCAAAGTCTCTCAGATTTTCTCGCCTTTCAGTTCTCCTCGTAGGCCTGCGATCCCTCTGCGGCAACAGCGATCTCTGTGAACCCTGTCTTTGGGATGAGGTCTGGGATCCTCTGCTGGGACCTGTCGGCTGAGAAACTAACATTGCCAACCAATCCGGCAACTGGACCGGAGGGAGATGATCCAGAGCTCCCAAGAAAGATGACAGATCGGCCGGGGAGCGAATTTGTGAGCATTCCTCCCTCTTCGAACTTGCAAGGAAAAAGGGGAAGCCCCATCTATGGGGATCCCATGAGATTGTATTTATGGACAACAAAGGTTTCAGTGTGGACCGAAGCTGGAGAGGGGCCCCTGGAGAGATCCGGAAAAATGGTAATCTGGGCCCTCAAGGATTGGAGGGCACGTTTTGGCTTTCTGTTTTAATGGTTCTTTAAGGGAAAAATAGTGGATGCGGCAAATCACGTCCCGTGGTTTAGTCTCATCAATGCTAGGCGGCCACAGTGCACGATGCGCTCTATCGATTTCCATGGACTCTTTTGCGTCTCGCCCTAGGATCTCATTGAAAAGCTTAGTGAGAGTTAGCGGCAAGTCTTGCGGTTTGATGGACTCAGGGAAGCCACGTATTCGGATGTTGTTCCTCCGATTTTCGAGATCGTCCATATGTTCAATTAAGTTTTGGTGGAGGTTTTTCTGAGCCTCTATTGAAGCTTGCACATCAGCCAATTTGTGATGGACTTTCTCTTGCTGCTCCTCTAATGTCTTAACTTTGTGCTTCAATACAGAAACGTCCATTTTAACAGGTTGAAGGTCAGTACCCCAGGCATTCTTGAGATCTTGGGCAAGGGCCGATAAATCAGACTTTGTGGGTAATAAAACAAGCAGGGCCTGGAGTTCAGGGTGTCCCTGGAGCGTTAGTAAAGCTTCTGATACCGGAGTGAGTGGTGCAGCACCTTCTGAAGGCTGCAGTGTGGGCTCATGTGGATAAGCCAGTACCGGTGCGGCCCCAGGAGGTCCGAGGCTGGTGTCCAGTCAAGGCTGTCGTGCAGTATGTGGTGCATGGGTCTCGGCTGTCCGATACGGTGGGGTTGCGGGGCTCTGTGAGCAAAAAAGCGAAGGGCTCGCTGCAAATCCCTCCATAAAAGTCTGGGAGGGTTCCGGCTCCGGGCACAGGGGTCTCTTTTCTCCTCCATGCACCCCCTCAACAATGATGGACCCTGGGGAAGAGTAACCGTCCTCAGGAGGGCATACTGGCATCTCTCTGCCACCTCTAATTGCTGCTGGTGAGCCCATGCAAGACTGGAGCCCATCCCCCATTCTCTCAGCCCGGGTACCTGTCAGGCAGTGGGCCGGTGAGACGCTGAAGTCCTCCCGCCTGCTGTGCTTCTCTGAGGCAGGTCTCTGGGGACTGGTGCAGGGAACGTCCGGGCCCCGTGAATTCGTCTCCTGCTCCATGGCGTGCCTTCCCCTGCCCGCTGCGGGAGTCGCGGTCCGCCGTTTGCTCCTCACGCTCCTCTCTGTGGTTGCTGCTGGGATCGGCGTGCAGTCTGGTAAGTCCAGTTGGAGGTCTGCCTGATGCGCTCTCCTTACCTCGCGCCTGCCCGGGCTGCGGGGTGGAAGTCGCGGGCCCTGGTCACGCTCCCAAGATGGCGCCCGGGACCGTGACTGTTCTCTGAAGCCCGCTCGGAGCCCCGCGAGCGGTGCAAAGAAATTTGAAATGGGCACATCGTCCTCCGGGCGGTCTGCAGCAGCTCTGCCCTTCTTTTTGTTCCGTTTGGACCCCATTTGTAGCTATATTAGCCCCACTTTAGCCTTCTGCCCTGGAGGAGCTCTCCTAAACACGTCCTACCAGCAGCATAGCATGTCACGCCCCCTTAAAACTTTTTTTTAACTTTTAACGTTAAGTCTGGAGCACTAGGGGGCACAATCGTCAGTACACTGTTCTGTATTAGATACAGAGCTGACAGTCTAAGGTTATAATGATCAGCTCTGTGGGTCAGCAGTACATATGTATATTATCTTTGTACACCCTTACTACACCATATATTATATATATGTATGTATGTATGTGTGTATGTGTGTGTGTGTGTATTAAGAATGTAGAAGGGTGTACAAAGATAATATACATATGTACTGCTGACCCAAAGAGCTGATGATTATAACTGTAGACTGTCAGCTCTGTGGATCACACTGACCCACAGAGCTGACAGTCTACAGTTATATTAATCAGCTCTGTGGGTCAGTGTGATCCACAGAGCCGACAGTCTACAGTTATATTGATCAGCTCTGTGGGTCAGATATATATTGCTGACCAACAGCGTTGATCAATATAACTGCAGACTGATTGTCAGCTCTGTGGGTCAGCACAGAGCTGACAGTCTGCAGTTGTTATACTGGCCCCCAGACATGTACAGTATTTTACAATCATGATTAAATATGCCCCACAGCCTCCCTATAAATACCTCATGGCAGCTCTGCAGGGTTCAGCTCACACTATTGAGCAGGAGGAAGTGGAGAAGGAGGGGGGTGAGGGAGGAGGAGGTCAGAGCCCCGAGGCTTTCTGCAACCTTTCTCCTCCTCCTCCAGCATTACACACAGACTCTGCAGCCAGAAGCCAACAGTAAGTACACTGACTGCTCCCCTCTGCCCCTCCTGATGTCTGAGCAGAGCGCAGCCTCACAGGCAGCCGCGGAGCCACTCAGAATTGTAGCGCTGCATCGTTGGTAAAGAGATTCAACAATGCGGTGCTACTTCAATGAGTGAGGGCTGGCTGGCTGAGCAGTGAGAGATTCGGGGCAGAAGGCAATTCATTCGGGGCACGAGCCCTGGATAAACTGCCTAGCGACGCCCCTGGGGATGGCAATGACCCAGTTGTCCTGGTCTAGGTTGGAACCAATGACAGAATACACGGTAGGTTAAGGATCCTAAAGAATAATTTTAAAGAACTAGGTTCCAAGCTGAAGGTAAGGACCTTCAAGGTTGTGTTCTCTGGATTACTTTCTGTGCCATGTGCTACGCAGGAAAGACAGCGGGAGCTCAGGGAGTTAAATGCTTGGCTTGAAGTCTTGGTGTAGGACAGAAGGGTTTGGGTTCTTTGAGCACTGGACTGATTTTTCATTGGGGTACAATCTGTTTTCTACTGCTATGCTGGGGAGAGAATTCTAGAAGGGGTATGGGAGTATTTAAACTAGGGATGAGGAAGGAGGACAAATAGAAAATGCAGTGGTAGATAGGTTACACAGGGGGAAGTCTGTATTGACCAGTGAATAAGGAGATCTATGTGTTGCAAACGAGCATTGAAGATATAGGTGCCCACAATATCTCATGTAATCTCATGCCATCTACTAACTGTGCAATATATAATCCCATGCTGTCAACTAAAGGTGTAATGTATAATCTCATGCCATCTACCAATGGAGAGATGTAGAATTCCATGTCGTTATCTGAAAGGGTAGCGTTTAATCCCATGCTGTCTACTGAACGGTCTAGCAAGCAAAATGGGGGAGCTAGTTGTAGAGGAGCAGATTGATGTGGTTGATGTTGCTGAAACATGGCTGGACTCCTCGCATGATTGAGCTGTCAACCTTCAAGGTTTTAATCTATTTAGGAAGGACAGAGCGAACAGGAAGGGAGGAGGAGTGTGTGTTTGCAAGGAGTGATATGAAGGCAAATGTAAATGAGGCAAAAGAGGGTGAAGATGTGGAATCATTGTGGGTGGAAATACAAGGAGGGGTTAATGCTGAAAATTTTTTTTGCCCGTAATCTATAGACCCCAAATATCACTGAGGAGATAGAAGAACAGTTGCATAAACAAATGGAACAGGCAGCACAGGCGGGTACAGTGTTAATAATAGTCAACTTTAAGTACCCAGAAATAGACTGGAGTCACGGTTCTGCATCAACTGCAAAGGGGAGGAAGGTCCTCAATCTGTTACAGGATAATTTTATGGGGCAGTTTGCAGAGGATCACACTAGAAGTGATGCTCTGTTGGATCTGGTAATTTCTAACAAGGCAGAACTTATTGGAGCGGTCACTGTTTCTGAAAATTTTGTAAAGCGCGACCACAATATAATTAATTTTAGTGTAAACTGGAAAAAAGAAACAGAGCGGGAGGGCAAAACATTTCAATTTAAAAAGCCAATTTCCCCTTATTGAAGGCACAATACAGGATAGACTGGGAGCAGCTATTATCAAATAGAGATGTAGAAACCAATTGGGAGGGTTTTAAATATACTCTGGGGAAATTGATAGCAAAATGTATTCCTATGGGTAACAAATATAGGCGATTAAAACGAAATCCAACATGGCGTCTATCTTCAGCATCAGCCTTTGAAAATTACAAAGAGCTTAACCCCCTTAACGACCTAGGACGCATGCATATGTCCAGGTCGTTTGGGGGTTCACGCCCCTGTACGTATGGATACATCCTGAGGATCGCGCGAACTCTGAAGCACAGTTCGCGCGATCGGCGCGGGGTGTCAGCTGTATATTACAGCTGACATCCCTCTGCGTCGGTCCGGACCCGAGATCACACTAAAAATACTTTTTTATTTTTAAAGTGCTTCAACATAAAAAAACTATATAAATTGGGTATCAAACTATATAAATTGGGTATCGGCTTAATCGTATCGACCCACAGAGTAAAGCTAACTTATTACGGATACTGTGAGCACTGTTAAAAATAAAAAACACTACTAGGATTGCAGTATTTTCTTCACTTTGCCTTCCCAAAAAAACGGTTTTAAAACTGATCAAAAAGTCTTGTCCCCCAAAAATGATACCAATAAAAACGTCAATTCATCCCGCAAAAAACAAGCCTATACACAGAAAAATAAAAAAGTTATGGCTCTCAGACTATGGCGATGCAAAAAATGTGTTTTCCTGTTTGAATAAAAGTGTTTTTTATGTATAAAAGCAGTAAAAAAAAAAAAAAAATATACAAATTGGGTATTGTTGTAATCGTATCGACCTGCTGAGTAAAACTAGCATGTCATATCTAAAGCAGAATGACCGCTCTAAAAAATAAAATAAAAAAAAATTTCAGGATTGCTGTATTTTGTTCAAAACGCCTCACAAAAACCTTAAAATAAGTGAACAAAGTGTTGTATGCACCACATAATGGTACCAGAAAAAGCATCAATTCACCCCGCAAAAAACAAGGCCCTACACAGCTCTGCACCGAGCAAAATAAAAAAGTTATGACTGTCAGAATAGGACAACATAAAAACGCAATTTTTATAGACCTATTTCTATTGTGTAAAAGTAATAAAACATAAAAAAAACTATATAAAAACAATTGTGGAACTGCCTTTCCCCCCCCCATTTTCATGGCCCAATGCTAAAAAAAAATGATGGAACACCCATCACAGCCCAATGATGGAACACAGCCCAAAATGCACAATACACCCCTAGATAAGATCCATGAGGGGTGTTGAATCTAAAATGGGGGGCTCTCCCTTGTACGCCCTGCCATGCGCCCAAACAGCAGTTTACACCCAAATGTAAGGTATTGTCGAACTTGGAAGAAAATTTCTTAACCAAAGTTTTGGGGTTCTTTTTTCCAGGATTCATTGTAAATATGAAACATTGTAAGCTAAAATTGCAGATTGGAAAAAAATTTTTTTTACATTTTCACAGCCTAATGCTAAAAAAAAAAGTGTGAATCACCTGTGGGGTCTATATATGCACTGCACCCCTGATATATACCTTAAGGGGTGTAGTTTTCCAACATGGGGTCTTTTTAGGGGTGTTTATTAAGTTTTAGCACCTTAGGGGGCGTCCTCAAACCTGAAATGGCCTAAATAAAATCGTATTGAAAATGAGACCCCAGAGTCCAGTAGGTGCTCCTCCTATTCTGGGGCTTATGGTTGAGCCAAATAATACACTAGGGCCACATATGGGATCTCTCTAAAAACGGCAGACCTGGGGGAAATGATATTAAGTTGCATTTACCTAGTCACATTTACCGTATTCTAGTGAATAATGGATAATATTAAAAAATCTGCAAAAATTAGTGAAATTTTGAAATTTTCCCTCCACTTTGCTTCAATTTCTGTGAAATACTAAAGGGTTATCAAACTTCCTAAACATGTTGTAAATAGTTAAGGGGTCTAGTTTCTTAGAAGGCGTCATTTAGGGGGGTATCTAACATACAAGCCCCTCAAAGCCACGTCAGAACTGGACTGGTCCCTAAAAAAAAATGTATATTGCAAATTTTCTTGAAAATGTGAGAAATCACTACTAAATTTCTAAGCCCTCTAATGTCATAAAAAAGGATATTTAAAAAATGATGCCAACCTATAGTGGACTTTATGGTAGATGCTAGTTATAAACTATTTTGTGGTGAATAATTATCTGTCTTGCACGCAGAAATTTTGGAACTTTCAAAATCACAAATTTTTCAAAAATGTTTATGACATTTTGATATTTTTCACAAACAAACAAGGATTGTATGGATAAAATTTTCTTACTAAGTTAAAGCACAATGTGTCACAAGAAAACAATCTCTGAATCACATGGATAGGTAAAAGTGTCAAAAAGTTATTCTCACATAAAGTGACGTCAGATTTCAAAAATAGGGCTGTGTCAGTAAGGCCAAAACTGGCTGGGTCCTTAAAGGGGTGTTATCGTTTCATTAAATGGTCTTCAGAATAAGGGGACAGTGAAAACAAGCAACTTTGCAATTGGATGTCATTAGCAAAGCTGCCTTGTTCTCACAGTGTCCTTATCTTTGTTTTTATTTACACTGATAAACCAGTGTGGGTTTTAATCCCTCCTGATCCCTCCTCCCTTTCAATTCATTAGCTGAGAGCTCATTTACATTCTGTACAGCCCTGGGTCGATTCACGGAGCTGTGTGTCTGACTCAGAGTTAGGGGCCGTAGCATTTTCTGTTTCCACACTAGCAGAAACAGACTGCAGCAGATTGTACAATGAGAAAACATGACATTTGACCTAGTGCCTAACTCTCCTGCTACACGCAGATCTGTGCCGTTTTTTAGAAAAGCTGTAATACATCTCCAGCTGTAGAGGAGATCAGTGCTCAGATTAGATTGAATGCAGCCTGTGGTATGTATACAGCTCTTATAAAATAAGATGATAGGGAGAGACACAGTGTTTTGTGGACTCAGGGGAGGGGGGGGAGGGGTGGGGGGGGTTCGGCAAATAGTGAAGGGGGATGATGTCATCCAGCTGGGAGGGGAAAGAAAGCCCCTGCATTCACAGAGCTGGGAAGCTAAGAGAAGTGTGACTCAGCCGAAGTAAGGAAGCGATACATCCCCTTTAAGGGGTAAAAGGGGTTTTGCCACAATGTAAAATGGACATGGGAAGTTTGTAAATTAAATAATAAATATTTTCACCATTATCATTATTAAAAATTCTGCACCATTTTTGTTTTAGCTGCTCCTTTAGTGATCCATTGTTTACAGCTCTTCTCCAAGGTATACGACCAGGGCTGAGAGCTTCTCAGTCCTGGTCGCACATGCTCAGACATCACCTCTCCTCTCAGGCAGCTACTGAGTGTTCAAACCCCAGGTGCCATCATTCTACTCCCGTCCTCTGTTCTCCTTAGTGATTAGTCAAACAGTGCAAATAAATTTAAAAAAACCTCAATGAGGAATGTGCATTGATGAAGAGAAAAAAAATCCACAGGTTTGGTTCCTGCAGGGATTTGAACCGAGGATCCTTGTCTTGTGCCTGGAGGCAAAAATGTTACCTCTGAGCTACATTATAAATACTCACAGCTCTTTACATAAACAGACCTTTCTTTGACTAGAGAGAGGAAATGCATGATGATGTCATCTTGCTGGGTCACATGATATGCAATTCAAACAAATCACACACGCCCCCTTCTGATCACTGAGCTAAAGAGCTGGATGCAGGAGGTATGAAATAAGACCATGGCAAAACCATTTTAATAAAATTTGTAAAAAAGTATTAAAAGCAGCTAAAATACAAGATGAAAGGCAGGTGGCTAAGGACAGACAGACAAACACCATGAAATTCTTTAAACATATAAATGCCAAAAAGCCAAAATCAGAGCATGTAGGACCCTTAAATAACATTAAATGGGTAGTGGGCCACTGGGGATCAGGAGAAGGCAGAGCTATTAAATAGGTTCTTCAGCTCTGTATTTACGAACAAGGAGAAAGTAGCTGATGTGGGAGGACCCAGTGCGTATGCAGGTGCAGTGCTAGAGCTGATGGGGGCGAGCCCAGTGTGGATGTAGGTGGTGCCAGTGCTGTTAATACATAATCTGATATAATTAATTGGCTGAGTATAAAAATGGTCCAAACCATGTTAAATAAAGTGAATGTGAACAAGGCTCCAGGCCCAGACGGCTTACACCCAAGAGTTTTTAACGAGCTCAGCTTGGTTATCGGTGTGCCCCTGTAGATCATATTTAGAGATTCTCTGGAGACTGGCACAAGGCAAATGTAGTTCCCATCTTCAAAAAAGGCTCCAAGTCTTGCCCAGGTAATTATAGACCAGTAAGTTTAACATCTATTGTGGGAAACGGTTTGAGGGCTCATAAGGAACTATAAGGCTAAATATAATATTGTAAGTGATTGCCAGCATGGTTTTACTAAGGACATAAGTTGTCAAACCAAACTGATCTGTTTTTATGAAGAGGTGAGAAGTCTGGATAGCGGGATGGCTGTGGATATAGTGTTTTTAGACTTTGCAAAGGCATGTGGCACTGTCCCTCATAAGCGTTTATTGGGTAAATCAAAATCCACTGGGTTAGAAATAAGAGTTCTTAACTGGATTAAAAACCGAGGGAGTGGTGGTAAAAGACTCCTACTCTCAGAGTTGTCTCTGGTTATGGTGTGCCCCAGGGCTCAGTATTACGTCCTCTTTTATTCAACGTATTTATTAATGATATAGTGGAGGGGATTAATAGCACTGTATTTTTGCAGATGATACCAAGCTATGTAGTGTAGTGCAATCTATGAAAGATGTTCATAAATTGCAAGCAGACCTGGACACACAGTGTTTGGGCATCCATTTGGCAAATGAGGTTCAATGTGGATAAATGTATGGTTCGCATAATCTGCAGGCATATGTCCTAGGGGGTGAAAAACTTTGAATTTCGCTGGTTGAGAAAGATCTGGGCGTTCTTGTAGATCATGTACTACAGACCAGCATGCAGTGTCAATTACCTGCCTTTAAGACA
Organism: Phyllomedusa bahiana; assembly: GCA_025379985.1. Classification (NCBI taxonomy): domain Eukaryota; kingdom Metazoa; phylum Chordata; class Amphibia; order Anura; family Hylidae; genus Phyllomedusa; species Phyllomedusa bahiana. Next base: position 157,370 of record JAODAL010002238.1, on the reverse strand, counting down.
AGCAAGATATTGGCATGTTCCATGATCATATACAGTATCTCACAAAAGTGAGTATAGCCCTCATTTTTGTAAAAATTGCCTTATCTTTTCATGGGACAACACTGAAGATATGACACTTTGATACAAATGTAGAGTAGTCCATGTATAAACAGTGTGAATTTGGTATGCCCTCAAAAACAGTTCTAAATTCAGCCATTGTGTATGTAATTATCTTCTGGTTTTGACACACAAATATATTATCTATCTATCTATATAAATATATATACCTATCTATATATAAATATATATATCTATATATAAATATATCATATATATAAATCTTATATCGTTATTTAATACATCGCCGTTTTCCAGAAGTAGAAATGTTTTTGATAATGAGTATAGAATTTTTACTAAAGCATAATTATTTTTCGTTTGATTATTTTTTTTGTCCAAATTGCTCCAATGGGGTCTACATTCTCGCCCACATTAGCTAACATCTACATGGCAGCATGGGAAGAGATGGCATGGGTAGATTCTATAGTATGTTATTTCAGATATATGGATGATTTATTATTAATTTGGGGCCAAAAAAATGACAGGACATTTTACCTTGTTCATGGAATACATCAATGACAATGATTGTAATTTAAAGTTCACAGGTAGAGATGGGCGAATTTCTCAAAAATTCGATTCGCCAAATTTTCCGACAAAATTAGTTTCGGTCCGAATTACTTCGGGACGAATCACGTTAAAAAACAGCTATTTCCAGACTGCACAGTGCCTGTAGGGTGCTGTAGAACGTTGTGCCATGCTTAAATATGCAGAGGGAGCTTGGTTTGGTCTTCATACAAAGTTGTGTTTTAGTATGACACGCATATGACTGCCGCCGCTCTTAGAATCGCTTCACTATAAAATTCCCTGGGCACTTAAGAGGGCAAAACTGACCAAAAAACTGAAGTGGGAATGTAGCCTGATAAAGTCATGGCGGCGACAACTGGAAAAAAACAAGCTGAGGGCTCAGGTGGCAACATCAGCAGGCCACAGAGTGGCACAGTGACAGAGCGTGGAGGTGACGGCAGCAGCCACACCAGCATGAGGTCAGAGAGTGGCACAATGGCATTCTGGAGGTGGCAAAAACAGGAGTAGGCCACAGAGTGGCACAATGACAGAGTGGAGGTGACGGCAGCAGCAGCATGAGGTCAGAGAGTGGCACAATGACAGGGTGTGGAGGTGACCGCAGCAGCAACAGCAGCAGCATGAGGTCATAGAGTGGCACAATGACAGTGTGGAGGTGGGTGGCAATACCAGTCCCTGGTAAAGATGGTTGGTGGCAGATGAAGAAACTGTCAGCAGATGTGTGGCATCAGACGGGTGGCGGAATCAGAATAGTGGCTGAGGCAGGTAGTTTGAATCCAGACTCAGTTTTGGAGAGGCGTCATGGCTGATGTAAGCTGACGCCTAAGCCATTGGTGTGTGGAAATCCTGGTCGATCCACGTCTGATTCATCTTGACAAAGGTCAGTCGTTCCACATTTCCCGTGGAAAAGCGGGTTCTCCTTGGGGTAACGATGGCCCCCGCCGCACTGAACACCCGCACTGATGCTACACTACTGGCCGGGCAGGACAGCTTCTCCACTGCAAACTCGGCAAGTTGCAGCCACACATCCAGTTTGGCTGCCCAGTAGACCAGCGGATCTTCTAACTGGGGTGGCAGAGTGCTGTCCAAGTAGGCCACCACCTGTTGGTTCAGGGACTCCTCCAGGTCTGCTGCTGGCGACTGCCCTCCTCACTAGGCGGGTGATGGAAGCTGCTCATCAGTGACTCCAGACTTAGGTTGCTGCTGATAGAGCTGGTACTACTCCTACCCCCCCACCTTCCCTCAGCAGCCGCGAAAGTAGTACGTGAGCGCTGAGGAACCTCCTGGTCAGACCTGTCAGAGGATGGACCATGCTGCACATAGGCAGCGGCCAACTGACTACGGAGGATTTCTCTATAGTATTTGAGTTTGTCCTCCCTCTCAGCAGTGGGGAAAAAGGCTCCCATTTTGGAACGGTAGAGAGGGTCCAATAGGGTGGAGAGCCAGAAGTCATCCCTCTGCCGGATTTTAACTATTCGGCTGTCACTAGCCAGGCAAATCAGCATGCTGCGGGCCATCTGCACAAGTGACTCCGAGGGGCTCCCTGCATCCATCTCCACTGTATACTGCCACGGTGCTTGCGTGTCATCTGCCTCGTCTTCCTCATCTCCATCTACCTCCTCCAGCTGCTCCTGCTCCACCTAACCTGGGTAGAAAATCCACTCATTTCACCAGACAATGCTTCTGCTCCAATGTCGTCCTCCTCCTCCAGTTCAGTCCCCACCGGACTCATGTGTCCGCGAGATGTAGTTGCCACGTCTCCAGTCCCCTGCCCAGACAGATTTTTCAGCATCTGTTCCAAGACATGAAGCAGTGGAATAACGTTATTCATCCCGTAGTCCTGGCGACTGACAAACAACATCGCCTCCTCGAATGGCCTCCGCAAACGGCAGGTGTCACGCATGAGCTGCCACTGGCTGACAAAGTTACACAGGGGAGTACTCCTGTCAGCCTGGATCATCAAAATATCGTTAATGGCCTTTCTCTGTTCATACAGTCGGTCCAACATGTGCAGGCTGGAGTTTCAACGGGTGGAAACATTGCATATCAGAGTGTGTTGGGGGAGGCCTTTCTGCCGTGGCAACTCGAGGAGGGTGTTCCTGGCTTTGTAGGAATGGGTGAAGTGCATGCACAGTTTCCTGGCCATTTTCAGAATCTTCTGAAGATCGGTGGAAGACTTCAGGAACCTTTTCACAACCAGATTGAACACATGCGCCATGCAGGGCTCATGGACCATCCCTCCTCGGTGCAGTGCGGACACCATGTTCCTCCCATTGTCCGTCACCATGGTTCCAATTTACAGTTGGCACGGAGAAAGCCACACATCGATTTCTTGCTGCATGACGCGGAGCAGTTCCTCCCGCGTGACTTTGTTCGCCGAGGCAAGCCAAGTGTAGAACTGCGTGACGCCGCTGTGCCCTACACATGTGGTATGATGGAGCAGTACTTGTGGAGGCTGAGATGATGGTGGTGGTGGAGGAGGAGGACATTGACGCAGGAGCCGCAGTTTGACAACGTGGAGGAGAAAGCGGCGTCTCCATGTTGTTGGTGTGCCTGGGCAGGAAGCACATTCTCCCAGTGGGCAGTAAAGGACATGTACTGGCCCTGACCGTAGTTACAGCTCCAGACGTCCGCGCTGCCGTGCACCTTGGAACAAACCAATAAGCTCAAGGACTGGCCCACCTTCTGTTCTACATATTTGTGCTAGTACTGCCTTTTTGGAAAAGAAATTACGGCTTGGAACAAGCCATTAGTTCTCCGAACGGGGCAGAGTCCACCATTTGGAAAGGGAGGGACTGCACTACCAACAACTTGGACAGGAGCACGGTCAGCTTCTGCACCTTAGGATGGTTGGACGTAAAATGCTGCCTTTGCATGCCTCGTTGAAACTGGGGGCCCGATGGGTAGCGAGGAGCAGGAGCATCTGGACCGGGAGATGATGGCAAAGAGAAACAGCTCCCTTCTGCAGAGGTGGTGGAGCCGTGACTGGCTGCAATGGCATGCGTGCCACTGGGTGCTGCTGCTGCGGCGACAGGATGGACCACCACATCTGAGCCACGTTTCTCCCAGGCCACCGGATGGTGACGCTGCATGTGTTGACGCAGGGCTGTGGTGCCAACGTTAGCTCCCTGGCCACGCTTCACTTTCTGCCTACAGATTCTACATATACCCATATTCGGCTCCTCCGGTGTCTTAGCAAAGAACTGCCACAAAGCCGAGTAGCTGATTTCATCGCCAACGCCCTGCACTGAGTGACTACTACCGCTGCTGCCTCGCCGATCCCCTGTGCCGCCACTTTCTTGGACCTGCAAAGCGGGTTTTCTACCCCGTGTCCGCTTTGCTCCTGACCTCACACTACGCTACCCTGCTGACTCACGGCCACACAACCCATTTGCTGGCTGCGCCTGTGCCTGACGTGCAAGCTGACGCCCTCTTCTCCTGGCGATGTTAAAAGCCCTTGCCTCACCGGCTCCCAAGTTCGGTCGGCTACATCATCATCGATTTGTGTTTCATCGTCACTGCTGTCCTCCATCACCGGTCTTGGTATGCAGGGGCTGACCCTACAACATGACCTCCCATGCCATCTCCACATCTATACTTTGCCACCTACTGAAGAAGCAGGGGATATTGGCCCCATTTCTTCGCTCCCAAGTAGCTGCTAGACTGCCCTCCTCAAATTGTTCATCCTCGCTATTAGTGGCGCTGAGCCCAGACCACATAGTAGATCTCCGGATGGGCAGAGGCGGGTTGAGGACAGGTGAGGGCTGCTAAACCCGTTCCCGGGCCATGCCAACAAAGGGTTGTGTCTGACGTTCCCACGACTCTCGGTGAGGTTGTCAGATGTCTTCTGGGAGAAGTGGATGACCTAGTCAAACCAATCAAGAACCATTGGGTTGCTGAACAACACACAGCCGCTAGATGACACCGGCAGTTTGGCCTCACCGAGTGACCCCTGCTGCGAGTCCCCTTGCTGGCTGCGACCTGGGCCTGCTCCGGGAAATGTTTGTGCCACTGCCACTTGCAGGTGAAGAGCCTGCCACCTCTCTGTCTGACATACTGTTTGTTCTAAAATGTACAGACTCTGATGAAGATATCTGTATATGATAAATACACACCTTGCATTTGACTCCAAATTAACCCACTAACAAGCTTGGGTAACCCTTGGATATAAATTGCGCTCCACAAATGGGTAGGAAAAATTCACTTGTATGTGCCTTTTAAAAACACTGTGTATTTTACTTAATATAAAAGCACAAACAGGCTTAATTAACTTCGGATATGAATTATGCTACAGAATCTCTTCTTTTACCGAGTACAACTGCAGAAAAATACGTAGTTAACCCTTGGATGTAAATTGCGCATAAGAAATGTGCTGCCAACAATTACCAGCTTTTGTAGCATGTTAAAACGGCTGTTTTTACAGAAACACACAGAAAAAACTCGTAATTAACCTTCGGATATGAATTATGCTACAGGCAAAATTTCTTTTTTGGCGGTGAAAAAGAATGTTTCTTTGACTGAATACAACTGCAGAAAAATACTTAGTTAACCCTTGGATGTAAGTTGCTCAAAAGAACTGTGCTGCCAACAATTACCAGCTTTGTAGCGTGTTAAAACTTCGTGTATTTTACGGAAAACAACAGAAAAACTCGTAATTAACCTTCAGATATGAATTATGCTACAGCCAAAATTTCTTCTTTGGCGGTAAAAAAAAGAACGTTTCTTTTAGTGACCACAACAGCAGAACAACGCTTAATTAACCCCTGGATCTAAAATTTCGCAAAAGAAATGAGCAAACCAAAAAATTTAAATGGTATTTGGATTGTAAAAACGCTGTTTCTTTAACTGAATACAACGCAACAGGCTTAGATAACCCTTGGATTTTGCAATGTGCTCAAGAACTGAGCAGATCGCATTAAAATGTAATGCAGCTGAATTGGACGCACACTGGGCTTCAGTTCCAATACCCCAAAATCAGAATTAAAAACGTAAGAGAAGCAGTCTCTGAGATAAGCTGTGACACCCCCAAAATCACTTTAAAAGTGAGTTCTTTAGTATGAGATATCATAAGCAGCAGCGGCAGCACCTTCCCTACACAGCACAGTGAGAGTGGTGTGAGCTGCCAGTGTTGCGCCCCGACTTAGTGTGATATAGTGTGGTGACGTCACAGAATCCCGCCGGTCTCTGATTGGCTTTCGTCCTCCCAGACTTCTTTGCCCCATGTAACGGCATGTGCTTGCAGCCATTTTATCAATTAAAAACACGCTTCGTTCTCACGAATCACCCCAAACTTCGACTTCGTTTTTCTGAAATTCTAAACGACTTCCACTTCATTAGAATCAATTCACCCATCTCTATTCACAGGTTATTTTGAGGAAAAAGTGCCCTTTCTGCATTTAATGCTAGAAGCAGATAAAGATAACTGTATTAATACTAGTCTATACAGAAAACTGGTATCAGAGAATACCCTGCTTAGAGCTTACAGTTGCCACCCCCTCAATACAATAAGATCTATACCCATAAGAGAATAAATAAGAGCAAAGAGAGCTAATAAATAAAAAGTTTATAGGAAAGCCATAAGGGAGACAGATGATCGTTTCAAGGAGAGAGGTTACCCTAAATGGATGTTGCATAGAGCTAAAGTGAACAAATTCGATCGAAGGAAATGGTTAACAACTGAGAGAGGAAAAAATAGAAAGTAACAAATCTAAAAAACAAAAACAAAAAAAATCAGCTTAATTGGTTCCTTCTACACAATTCAGCAACAATTATAAGGAAATTAAAAATATATTTTTAAACACCTCCCAATATTTACACAGGATGAGATCTTAGCGAATCTAATGGAGAAGTGACTGTTATGTGTAGCGAAATTAAATAAAACAGGAGAATACTTATCACCAAGTGAGTATCAAACCCAAACTGGAAAAAAACTTGGTTGAGCCAGAAAGGTTGGCTCCCATGTAGCGGTAATCGCTGCAACATGTGTCAATATCCAAAGAAAAAATGTTATTCACAGTTTTATCAATTGCGATACCGATCATGTGGTATACGCAATTGCATGCTTACAGTGTGAAATGTTATACATAGGTTGTACCACTCGAAAAATAAAGACAAGGATCTCTTAACTCAACCTCTATAAAAGGAATGCATAAAAATACAACAGGAGGAGTGAAACATATTATGGAAAAATATGGAGGCGACTTGAAATGTTTCTCCTTTTAAGGCTTGGAATATGTCAGTAAACCAAAAATAGGGGGGATTGGCAGAAAAAATTATATAATCTGGAAGACTTTTGGATTCTCATGCTGGACACAAGATTCCCTAAATTATAGAAATGACCTAATGTACATTTATTAAAGTTGGTCCTATGAAAACAATTCAGCAATAATCAGATGGAAACATTGCTAAACAAAATTTGTCCTAATTTTTTGTATATATATATATATATATATATATATATATATTATATATATTTATATACATACACACACATACACACACACACACACACACATATACATACACACACATACATTTGATTGGTCAATACTACTCCATAGGTTATAATGGCTCCTGATTGGCTGGTTTATGCCGACCAATGAGAAGCGCTTACAGAATTTGTATTACTGTATTTCCCAGCAATTTTCAATATCCCAATTCCTGATGTTGCGCCGGCTCACGGTGACAAACGCGTTCTTCGTAATTTGATTGATGTTTGTTTATAGAAGGTTTTAGCTCTTTTCCAGATAATGTTTTACACTTAATAAAAATGATTTATTTACTAATACTCCATGCCTCACGGAACTGAGATTTCAGTGCCCCCATCCCTACATAGACTACTATGGGACAAAATAGCTCGCTCTCTGGCGGGGATAGCCAAGCCCCGCTACTTCAACCAATCAGCTCTTTTCTTCATTTTTTACTGTATTTTGAACTGTCCCGCCTTTTCATTTGATTGGTCAATACTACTCCATAGGTTATAATGGTTCACTGTCGCTCCTATTCTGATTGGCTGGTCTATGCAGACCAATGAGAAGCGCTTACAGAATTTGAATTACTGTATTTCCCGGCAATTTTCAATATCCCAATTCCTGATGTTGCGCCGGTCACTGCGACAAACGCATTGTTAGTGATTTTATTTATTTATGTTTTTACAAGGTTAGAGCTCTTTTTCAGATAATGTTTTACACAAAATAAAAACGATTTTTTTTAATCATTCTCCATGTCTCACGGAGCTGAGATGTATTTCTTTTGCGATCTTATATATTTTTCCTTTAATTTTCAATGATCAACTTTTTCAATCCATTTAATCGTTTTTAGATAACTTTTATATTTATCTTTATTAATGAAATTATTTTATATCCAACTCATTTTTAGTATTGTACTGTTGTAAGTCGACCTAGAGCACATTTTGCCCCATGCCATTAAGTTCTAGCTTCACTTCGCCTCCTCCGTCTCTGGTAGACCACATTCAACGAGGTCTGCCTGTCGGAGCGGTGATGCGCCTCACTTTGCCGACCGGCATTCCTACATGCATCGGACTATTCAAATGTGGTGCGTCCCGCCCCAGAACGCCCACACCGCGCCCATTGCACGCCCCTTCATGTTAGGCGCAGCCGAAAGTGGTGAAGGTTGCGCCTAACATCACATCCCTGCATCCGACAGGGGATTTGAGACGGTGAGAAAACAGGTGCAACTCCCGATCATACATGTCGCCCAATATTGGGATTTTTTGGTCTCATAAGGGGTTAAAATATGTATCGATTCCCCACCCAGGAAGGGATGGAGACTTTGGTGCTAGTGAGTGCTTTTAAAATGAAAAGTTTGACATTATAAGTAGTAATGAGCGATTTTGTCAACAATCTTTATCGGGGTCGATAGTAGAGATGGGCGAATTGATTCTAACGAAGTGGAATTCGTTTAGAATTTCAGGAAAACTTCGGTTCTGAACGAAGTCGAAGTTTGGGGACTTCGGGTGAACGAAGTGTGCTTTTGTTTGATAAAATGGCTGCGAGCACATGGCGTTACATGGGGCAAAGCACTCTGGGAGGAAGAAGGGCATAGCCTGCATGACGTGCAGAGATGAAGCCAATCAAAGACCAGCGGGATTCTGTGACGTCACCGCACTATATAAGTCCGGGCGCAACGCTGGGAGCTCACACTCCTCTCACTGTACTGATCAGGGAAGGTGCTGCTGCGGTGATTGTGATAGCTTTATTGAAGAACTCACTTTTTTTACAGCGATTTTTGTGGGGTGTCTCAGCTTGTCTCAGAGACTGCTTCTCTTAATGTTCTATTTCTGATTTTTTGGGGTATTGGATCTGAAGTCCAGTGTGCGTCCACTGCAGCTGCACATTGAATATCCAAGGGGGATCTAAGCCAGTTCCTGTTGTAGTCATTTAAAGAAACAGCGTTTTTACAATACAAATACCACTTCATTTTTGGCTGCTAAATTTTCTTTTGCGCAATTTACATCCAGGGGTTAATTAAGCGTTGTTCTGCAGTTGTACTCCGTAAAAGAAACTTTGTTTTTCACCGCCACAGAAGGTCCAAGAAAGTAGCGTCACAGGGGCTCAGCGAGGCAGCATTAGTCACTCAGTGCGGAGCGTTGGCGGTAAATCCGATACTCGGCGGTGTGGCACTTCTTTGATGAGACACCGGAGGAGCCGAATATGGCAGAAAGTGAAGCGTGGCTAGGGAGCCAAAGTGAAGCGTGGCTAGGGAGCCAACGTCGGCACCATGGCCCTGCGTCAAGACATGCAGCGTCACCATCCGGTGACCTGGGAGAAACGTGGCTCAGATGTGGTGGCCCATCCTGCCGCCGCAGCAACAGCAGCGCCCAGTGGCACGCATGCCATTGCAGCCAGTCAAGGCTCCCACACTTGCAGAAGGGAGCTGTTTCTCTATGACATCATTCCCGGTCCAGTTTGCTCCTGCTCCTCGTACTCATGGCCCCAGCAGTCGTTCAGCGAGGGAAAATTGCAAAGAGACAACAGTATGCGTCCAACCATCCTAAGGTGCAGCGGCTGCCCGTGCCCCTGTCCAAGTTGTTGGTGCTGCAGTCCATCCCTTTCCAAATGGTGGACTCTGCACCGTTCAGAGAACTAATGGCTTGTTGCGAGCCGAGATGGAGAGTTCCAAGCCGTAATTTCTTTTCCAAAAAGGCAGTACCAGCACTTCATAAATATGTACAACAGAAGGTGGGCCAGTCCTTGAGCTTATCGGTTTGTTCCAAGGTGCCGGCAGCGCGGACGTCTGGAGCTGTAGCTACGGTGCGGGCCAGTACATGTCCTTTACGGCCCACTGGGTGAATGTGCTTCCTGCCCAGGCACACCAACAACTTGGACAGGAGAAGCCGCTTTCTCCTCCACGTTGTCAAAAATCTGCTCCTGCGCCAAAGTCCGCCTCCTCCTCCTCCACCACCACCACCATCTCAGCCTCCACAAGTACTGCTCCATCATACCACATGTGTAGGGCACAGCGGTGTCACGCAGTTCACTTGCCTCGGCGAACGAAGTCACACAGGGGAGGAACTGCTCCGGTATGCAGCAAGAAATCGATGTGTGGCTTTCTCCGCGCCAAACTGCAAATCGGAAAACCCTGGTGACGGACAATGAGAGGAACATGGTGTCGCGCTGCACCGAGGAGGGATGGTCCATGGTCCTGCATGGCGCACGTGTTCAATCTGGTTGTGAAAAGGTTCCTGAAGTCTTCCACCGATCTTCAGAAGATTCTGAAAATGGCCAGGGAAACCGTGCATGCACTTCATCCATTCCTACAAAGCCCGGAACACCCCTCCTCGGTTGCAGCAGCAGAATGGCCTCCCCCAACACACTCTGATATGCGATGTTTACACCCATTGGAATTCCAGCCTGCACATGTTGGACGTCTGTATGAACAGAGAAAGGCATTAATGATTTTTTGATGATCCAGGCGGACAGGAGTACTCCCCCGTGTAACTTTGATGTCAGCCAGTGGCAGCTCATGCGTGACACCTGCCGTTTGTTGAGGGGCCCTTCGAGGAGGCCACGTTATTTGTCAGTCGCAGGACTACGGGATGAATAACGTCATTCCACTGCTTCATGTCCTGGAACAGATGCTGAAAAATTGTCTGGGCAGGGGACTGGAGACGTGGCGACTACATTCTCGCGGCCACATGAGTCGGTGGGGACTGAAATGGTGGAAGAGGAGGGAGGAGGAATTGGAGCAGAAGCAAATTTTCTGGTGAAATGAGTGGATTTTTTTACCCAGGTGACAAGAGGAAGGAGCAGGAGCAGCTGGAGGAGGTAGATGGAGATGAGGAAGACGAGGCAGATGACCCGCAAGCACCCTGGCAGTATCAGTGGAGATGGAGGCAGGGAGCCCCTCGGAGTACTTGTGCAGATGGCCCCCAGCATGCTGATTTGCCTGGCTAGTGACAGCCGAAAAGTCAGCATCCCGGGAGAGGGATGACTTTGGCTCTCCACCCTATTGGACCCTCGCTTTCGGTCCCCAAAAAGGGAGCCTTTTTCCCAGCTATTGAGAGGGAGGACAAACTCAAATACTATAGGGAAATCCTCCGTAGTCAGTTGGCCGCTGCCTATGTGCGGCATCGTCCCTCCTCTGACAGGTCTGACCGGGGGGTTATTCAGCGCTCACGTACTACTGCCGAGGCTGCGGGGGGGAAGGTGGGGGGTTATGAGCAGTACCAGATCCATCAGCAGCAACCTAAGCCTGGCGTCACTGCTGAGCAGCTTCCTTCACCCGCCCAGTGAGGAGGGCAGTCGCCAGCAGCAGCAGGCCCTGGAGCAGACCCTGAACCAACAGGTGGTGGCCTACTTGGACAGCACTCTGCCACCCCAGTTAGAGATCACCCTGGACCACTGGGCAGCCAAATGGATGTGTGGCCACAACTTGCCGGTTTTCAGTGGAGAAAGCTGTCCTGCCCGGCCAGTAGTGTGACATCAGAGTGGGTGTTCAGTGCGGCGGGGGCCAATCGTTACCCAAGGAAAACCCGCTTGTCCGGGAAATGTGGAACGACTGACTTTGTCAAGTGAATCAGGCGTGGATCGGCCAGGATTTACACACACCAATGCCCTTTGGCGTCAGACACCTCCTTCTTGTCATTGTGCCACTCTGTGGCCTACTCCTGTTTTTGCCACCCCCCAGAATGTCATTGTGCACTATCTGACCTCATGCTGTGCTGTGGCTGCTGCCGTGACCTACACTGGGTCATTGTCCCACTCTGTGGCCTACTCCCGTTTTTGCACCTCCAGAATGTCATTGTGCCACTGTCTGACCTCATGCTGCTACTGTGGCTGCTGCCGTGACCTACACACTGCGTCATTGTGCCACTGTCTGACCTCATGCTGCTGCTGTGGCTGCTGCCGTAACCTACACACTGTGTCTTTGTGCCACTCTGTGGCCTACTCTGTTTTTGCCACCTCCAGATGTCATTGTGCCACTGTCTGACCTCATGCTGTGCTGTGGCTGCTGCCGTAACCTACACACTGTGTCTTTGTGCCACTCTGTGGCCTAATCTGTTTTTGCCACCTCCAGAATGTCATTGTGCCACTGTCTGACCTCATGCAGCTGCTGTGGCTGCTGCCGTATCCTACACACTGTGTCTTTGTGCCACTCTGTGGCCTAATCCTGTTTTTGCCACCTCCAGAATTTCATTGTGCCACTCTCTGACCTCATGCTGCTGTGGCTACCACCGTCACCTAAACACTCTGTCACTGATGTTGCCACCTGAGCCCTTAGCTTGTTTTTTTCCAGCTGTCGCTGCCATGACTTTATCAGGCTACATTCCCCATCAGTTTTTTGGTCAGTTTTGCCCTCTTAAGTGCCCAGGGAATTTTATAGTGAAGCGATTCTAAGAGCGGCGGCAGTCATCTGTGTGTCATACTAAAACACAACATTGTATGAAGACCAAACCAAGCTCCCTCTGCATATTTAAAGGAGTTGTCTCATTACAAGCTTTCAGCCTGTCAGTGAGCCTGATAGTTGAATTCAGGGGCGTGCTTCTTGGTCTGTCTCTTCTGCTCCCTCTTCCCCCCTCCCCTCAGCACACAGGCAGCTCTGTAACTTCTATACAGCAAGGGGGAGGGGGTTTGCTGCCAGAGTTAACCCTGTGTGTGCCTGCCTAGGTCTGTTGCAGGAGAGGGCTGATCTATGAGTGTAGAGAGGTCTGTGAAGATGCTGTGTATGCTAATAGCAGAGGGGATGCATGTGTTCCTATATCCCCTGCTTAGCTTACAAGTCTTCACATCTCCAGCAACAACAAACCCTGTCAGAACAGACACAGGGCAGCTGGGAAGTGTTACTATGTGTCACTAGTACAGCACAGCATGAAGTATTCACATGCCTGATCTGTATAGTATTAGTATAGTGACAGTTCCACAGACACATCATGATTATAGTAACACACAGGGTCACTGCTGTCACATCTATTGATCAGCCTCATCTCTGCTCAATCTGTGTAGAGAGCAGGAGGAAGCAGGCACACACAGTGTTAATCCAGGCAGCATGGACACAGAAGCCAGAGTCCTCCCTTCCCCTCCCTCCACTACAGAAGCATTCTGTGCGGGAGGGGCTCTCTGCTCCAACCTGTCTTCAAAGGTGATGAGTCATACAGACCTGACAGCCAGTAAGATAAGGATCAACAGGTCTGCTGCTATAGAAATTTGAGAAGCTGATGCACTCCTACTAACAGGGCTAACTCAAAATCAGTAGGACATTTGTAATGAACATATTTTGCAAAGCTGCTTGTTTTTTAAAGATCTTTTAATTAAAACCCAATCATTGAAGCGAGACAACCCCTTTAAGCATGGCACAACGTTCTACAGCACCCTGCAGGCTCTGTGCAACCTGGAAATAGCTGTTTTTTAACGTGATTCGTCCCGAAGTAATTCGGAACGAAGTTATTTTTTGTCGGAAAATTCGGCGAAGTGAACGAACCGAATTTCGGGAAATTCGCCCATCTCTAGTCGATATGGGCAATTATCAAGTCGATAGTCGATTATCGCCGATGACCATTAAAGTCTAGGGAGAGGAACAAAAGCTTCATTCTTACACCCAAACAGGTGAGAAGAAGCTGGAATTAACATCCACAACAGTAAACTGGATATGTTCTACATATTAGGCAAGACAATTAAGCTATAAAACTCACAAAAAAAATTCATAGGCTCAAATAATTCATTATGTTCAATGGCTTACCGAAAACATTAGGAAGGCGTAGTCACAGCAGGTACAGCGGTACTAGCAGCTACGGGGCACCTTTCACACAAAACAAGACACCAGTATTGGAAATTGCACATGAGCACTGGAAATTGCACATGAGCACCAGTATTGGAAATTGCACATGAGCACCAGGGATCAACATCTCATCACATAAGTGGCGGCAGCAAGAACGTCCCAACGGGGAACGTGGAGGTTCAGCTAGCAGGGCCTTAGTTACAGCGGGTGCGGCGAGAGACAGGTCTGCTGTCAGTCATCTATTAACTGTTTCATGGCCACATGCAGCTAAATCAAATGGGGCGCCCACCCTTTACTGCTTCCTATTTTTAACATATCACAAGGCACCTTTTTGATTCCGGCCCCTGGCAGGAATACTGCCCTATTGCCACCCATGGCATCCATTTTAAAGTAGCCTGACCCCAAAACCACCAAAAAATGCCCTTATGGACCCTCAGAATAAAAATTCTTACCACCTGTATTTCGCTCCATGTTCAGAAAGATAAAAATTTAAAAGGTATAGAAAAGTTTCAGTCTCTTATTCAGAAACTGTACTGCAAAGATGGCAAATCACAGGTATTCTTAAATCCCTCTAATTTCCAACGGCCAACTAGGATTAGAAACAGATATCAAATATCTGTTAAATGCGGTCTGGTATAAGAACCTTAACTAGAGATGGGTGAATTGATTCTAACGAAATGTACTTCATTTAGAATTTCAGGAATACTTCGGTTCTGAACGAAGTCGAAGTTTGGGGTACTTTGCATGAACAAAGCGTGCTTTTGATTGATAAAATGGCTGCGAGCACATGGCGTTACATGGGGCAAAGAACTCTGGGAGGAAGAAGGGCATAGCCTACATGACATGTGCAGAGATGAAGCCAATCAGAGACCGGTGGGATTCTGTGACGTCACCGCACTATATAAGTCCGAGCGCAATGCTGGGAGCTCATACCGCTCTCACTGTACAGAGTAGGGAAGGTGCTGCCACGGCTGCTTATGATATCTCTTACTAAAGAACTCATTTTTATATAGCGATTTTTGGGGGGTGTCACAGCTTGTCTCAGAGACTGCTTCTCTTACGTTCTAATTCTTATTTTGTGGGGTATTGGAACTGAAGTCCTGTGTGCGTCCAATGCAGATGCATATACATGTTAATGCTATCTGCTCACAGCACATTGAATATCCAAGGGTTATCTAAGCCTGTTCCTGTTGTATTCATTTAAAGAAACAGCGTTTTTACAATCCAAATACCACTTCATTTTTGGTTGCTCATTTCTTTTGCGCAATTTAGATCCAGGGGTTAATTAAGCGTTGTTCTGCTGTTGTGGTCACTAAAAGAAACGTTCTTTTTCACCGCCAAAGAAGAAATTTTGCCTGTAGCATAATTCATATCGAAAGTTAATTAAGCCTGTTTGTGCTTTTACATTCAGTAAAATACACTGTTTTTAAACGGCACATACAAGTCAATTTTTCCTGGCCATTTGTGGAGCGCAATTTATATCCAAGGGTTACCCAAGCTTGTTAGTGGGTTCATTTGGAGTCAAATACAGGGTGTGTATTTATCATATACAGATATCTTCATCAAACAGTGTCTGTACATTTTAGAACAAACAGTATGTCAGACAGAAAGGTGGCAGGCTCTTCACCTGCAAGTGGCAGTGGCAAAACATTCCTGGAGCAGGCCAGATCGCAGCACAGCAAGGGACGTCACAGCAGGGGTCACTGGGTTGAGGGCCACAATGCCGGGTGTCTCTAGCCTGTGTGTTGTTCAAAAACCCCAAGGGTTTTCTTGATTGGTTGACGGGGTCATCCTTTTCCCCCAGTGACTCTGACAACCCCGCCAAGAGTCGGGGGGAAACGTCAACACAACCTTAGTTGGCATGGCCCAGGAGCGGGTGCGGCCCTCCCCTGCCTCAACCCGCCACGGCCCCATCCGGTTCCCTCAGCCAGAGATTCTATGGGTCGGCCCCGCGTATTTTAACGGGGGGATAAACAATTTGGGGAAGGCAGTCAGCAGCTATTTGGGCAGCGAAAAAAAGGGGGCCCAAAACCCCTGCTTTTTTGCAGATTTATTGAGATGGCATGGGGGGGTTTTGGGAGCGTAAGCCCCTGCATACCAAAACCCTTTTAGGAAGCAGCGTGACAACAAACATTATGAAATTAAAAAAAATGGTGGTTTGAATCCATTTTTTTGATTACAACCCGTATTTAAAATGCAACGTATGGAACTTAAAAAGAAGGGGACCATAAATACAGGAATTTTTTTAGGTTTTTATTTGCATTCTGTGCCATTGTTCTGGAATCAGAACAAAACGGGAAAGACCGAAAACAAAAAAAAAACGCTGAAAAAAAGGCTTTGTATGAAAAAAAGGGGGGCCCCCCCCTTTACCCGTTCAATTTCCCCCTGTTCAATATTTTTTCCCCCGGCAAATGGGGAGGTGTCACGCATTTTGCCATGATCTAATAAAAATTACTCAGGGGTGTACTCCTTTCCCCTTGGATCATCAATAAACCATTAATAGCCTTTCTGGGTTTATAGATCATTCCAAAATAGGAGGTGGGGTTCCACGTTTGGAAATGTCACATATCACCTAGTTGGGGGAGGCCGGGTGCCGCTGCAGCTTTAAAGGGGGGTGTAAATTGGGGGGGTTAAGAACCCGAAGTGCAGCAAAGTTTCCTGGCCCTTTTTAAAATTTTTTGCAGATGGGGGTTTAAAACTTGAACAACCTGATTTCCCCCCCTGTGTGACTTCGTTCGCCCCGGGAATCATCCGTCCCCCCTTTGGGTCATCAAAAAATCGTTAACCCCTTTCCTGATCAATAATTTCCCCCCGTTAAATATTATTTTGTTCTTCAATTTCCCCTGTTTTTATATTTATTCCCGTTCACAATTTTTCCCCCGTTCACAGTTCCTGCGCCCGGTCCTGACCTTTCTTTGTTCCTACCCTAAAACTCCCCCCTGCCTGCCTATTGGCCTGACCTTTGACTACGAGTTTCGTCTTACATTCAGTACCTCGCGTGCCTCGGCTGCCACCAAAGCTAGTCGCGCCCGGGGGAGGACCTGAGGACTTCCGCCGCAAAAAACCCCTCCTGCCCCTTTCGCGGGGTCTGGTGAAAAAACCGGGGGCAATTAGATCCCCTCCCTGGGGTGGCCGCTACCACCACTTTCGGAGGGCTAGAGTGCCCTTCCCATGTCGTTACAATGGGTGAATAATGCCAAGTTTCCCTGGCCAGTCTTTTGAAAGGGGCAGAGTCCCCACTTGCAAAGGGGGGGACTGCAGTACCCCAAATTGGGGAAAAGGGGGGCCGGTCACTAGACCCTGCTGTCTCTTGGCAAACGCTCAGTGAACGACTGCTGACACCATGAGGGCCCAGGGGCAGGGGAAAACGGGGCCGGAGTAGTAAAACAGGGAGTGTCTTCGAGATCTGGGGAAAACCTTTTCTGCCCGAAATGGAGGTTTCCACGGGGTGCTACAGCTGTTGGGACAGGATGGACCACCACATCTGAAACACAACTACAACTACTAACTGTCTTTTCTTACCTGCATTCCCATCCCCCCTACTACTAGTTGGGCTGCTCTTCCGGCTGCTAGGAAGAGCAGTGTCCACTAGGGCTGCCATTTCTAAGACCGATTCCCCAGCATTATCACCCAACTTGGCAATTTTGCTAGGAATCTCAGGAGGAGAAGTGGCCTTCCTTTTTCTGGTACCCCTAGAACTCCCCCTGTCTACATTAACCCAGCTACATGGCTCCTCCTGCTGATCCAATACTCCACCCTCGACATTTAGCCCACTAACTGTTTTCTCCAAGAGTAGTAAACTCTTCTCTTCATTGTCAATCGCCCTCAGTTGTCGCATTTTTGCTCCTCTAGGTCTAAAATGTGAGCTACCAGAGTAGCAACATGCTCACATCTGCACAGCGGTATTCACCCTGGATCTCTTGCTCCAGTAGTGCATAAATATGGCAGATTGTGCACTGCTGGAAATTGCCAGTGAAGCTCCCTATTATCCCGGTGCAACAGCAATGAAGAGAGAAAAAAAAAAAGTTAATCAGATTGAAGTTTAAATAAAAGAGGTTTGTTTTCTTTCCAGTTTTTCTCTCCTGTTTTTAACTCCGGTTTGTCAACTCAGCACTCTGTTCTCTCAAGCACTCAGTTTGAGTCAAGCAATGGAGCCACCAATAGAGCCAGCTCTATAGAGCACTGATGCTGGTATTTATACCTCTTGACACCAACGAACCCTTCCCCCCAGTCATGTGATGCAAAGGTCCTGGGAGTACACGAGTGCTTTTATTTTTTTTTTAAATGTGTCAGTACTTTAAACACAACCTGCAATAGAAAAATAAATAAAACTTCAATATAGAGATCTCTCCCAAGATTTATTTATACCCAGGGCTGTATCTAGAACAAGGGGGCATCCTCTACGTCTTGAGGAACTTGGTGGTACTGCAGTCCCTCCCTTTTCAAGTGGTGGACTCTGCACCGTTCAGAGAACTGGCCAGGAAACTTTACAAACACTTTAGACATTCCTAACCCACCAAGCACACCCTCCTTGAGCTGAACATAACAGAAAAACTATGAACAGAGCAAAACAGAGAGTAATCTATGAACAGAGAAAGGCCATTAATGATTTCTTGATGATCCAAGGGACATGATACTCCACTGTTAATTTTATGTCCCGCCATGGCAGCTCATGCGTGACACGTGCTGTTTGCTCAGGCTCTTTCAGGAGGCCACGTAATTTGTCAGTCGCCAGGACTATGGGATGAATAACGGCTTCACATCCTGGAACATATGATGCAAAATCTGTCTGATCAGGGGACTGGAGACATGGCAATTACATCTCAAGGCCACATGAGTCCGGTGGGAGCAATGGGCAGCTAGTGAAGGGGTTGGCAAAGGGGAGAGGCAGAGGAGTAACGAGGAGAGAGGTGAATCAGACAGGCAGTAGAGTGAAGGGGAGCGAGGATGCTAGATGGAAGGCTACAGAGAAGGATGTTGCAATAGTTTAGGCGCGAGATGACGAGGCCATGGACAGGCATTTTTGCGCTTTCAAAGTGAAGGAATGAGCGGATTCGAGAGATATTTTTCAGGTGGAGGCAAGGGTAAGGGTTTGGAGGTATGGTTTGAATGGACAAATTGGAGTCAAAGGTTATCCCAAGGTAGCGGATGTGTGGTGTCAGTGAGAGAGTGCAGCCATTGGTAATGATAGAGAGATCTATTGGTTCCATCGTCCATTCTCCCACAGGTCTGACTAGTGGGTTCCTCAGCGATCACGTGCCACTGCCAAGGCTGCGGTGGGAGGTTGGGGTTGTAAGAGCAGTACCAGCTCCATCTGCAGATATCTGAGTCTGGAGTCGTTGAGGTCTGTTGAAATGAGTGATTTTTCTAGCCAGGTGACAGGAGAGGAGGCACAGGAGCAGCCGGAGGTGGTAGAGGGAGATAAAGAAGACAAGGCAGATGACCCAGACATACCATGGCAGTATACAGTGGAGATGAAAGCAGAGCGAGCGTCACTCATTCACTTTGTGCAGATGGCCCCTCTCATGCTGATTTTAACTGGGCGTAGAGACACCCGAATGTCACCGATCCTGCAGAGGTATGACTTCTGGCTCTGTCCACCGACTTGGAGCCCTCGCAACCCGGTCCAAAATTAGTGGCTAATTTGTTCTACACAGCCCAAGACGTAGGACAAACTCAAGTACCAAAGAGACATTCTATGTAGTCTGTTGGCCGCTGCCTATCTGCGCCATCGTCCATCCTCTAGCAGTTCTGACCAGAGTGTTCCTTAGCGCTCATGTACCACTGCCACACATGCTGTAGGGGCATGGGGGGCTGGGAGCAGTATTAGCTCCATCAGAAGCAACCCGAGTCTGGAGTTGTTGATGAGCAGCTTTCTTCACCCCCGTAGTGATTTAGGTACCCATCAGCAGCAGCCACCTGGAGCTAGACCCTGAACTCGGATTCTTCCTGGCTACCTGCTATTAGTTCTGGATGCTGCCAACCCACCTAATGCCACACATCTGCTGCGCAGCTGCTCCCTTCTGCCACCCACTCAGCTTAAACCAGGGACTGGTATAGGCCACCCACTCTTCCCTTACTTCACTAGGCCATTATGAAGCATACTGATGTGCATCTGCCTACCTCATCCACGGTCTCCTATGCTGCAGTCTACTCTTCGTAGCTAAGTCACCTGATTGTCACACTCTGGCTTGATTAGTGCTGTGATGCCACCAACATACTCAATATGTCCACCTTACGGCGCAAGCCCACCAGTATCAAAATTTTGTGGCCGACTCTCCAGCCCTGATGCTGCTGTTGCTTGCCTGAGCCACCGATCCACACTGTGTAAATTGTGCCCAATCAGTGGCCTAAACATGCTGCGTGCCACCATTTCACAAGTCTGTCACTCTTGCCGACTCAGTGGCTTACTCATTGCTGCTACAAACAACTGACCACTCTCTCGACCACTCTGGTTTCCTAATCGTTTCCATCCCTCCACCACGTCATATGATGATGTGCCTACTAGATGCTTGGTATCTTCTCCTCCCTCTTAACATCTTCAGAATATAACTTTGAAAAGGACAATCAACAAGCCAATTGTGCTTCGGAGAGCGCAGCCGTAGTGCTAGTATGACACGGTCCTTCTGTTGCATCAGGATTGTCTGATCTGATTATGGTAGCCAAAAGCAGGAGTGGAACAAAAACACAGAAACAATGCAAATATTCCATTTTATACTTATTTTTTTTGGGATCAACTCCAGGTTCCTTTTTGGCTTTAGCAATGATGTATTATTGACCAATTGAAAATCGTACACTGAAGGATCAGAAGGAAGGGCAAAATGATTAGTGAGTTTCATTGCAAAGATTTAAGGATGTACACCCTCCTCCAACTCTTTTGGGTGGGGGCTCACATGAATCAATTGTTTAACATAATCACCACAAAAATCGAAAAAAAAAAAAAATAACAGTTTAGCCACAACGGAAGCATAATTCAAGAGACTGAACTGGCTGGGAATTTCGAGATTGTATGAGGGCTGAAATAATACACAAACACTGGTTTTGACACAGAATTCTCCCAAAAAGAGGATAAATTAACTCTTGGCCACATATTAAAATACCCCACAGTTCTGAAGTTGAGTTGATTTCGTGCTTTATGGCAGAAATACACACCCTGTATTGACCCTCAAAATTCCTCACAACAATATGAAAAATTGTAACCCTTGGTATAAAATAAATAGCCCTACAGATATGAACCATATGGAATTCAGGCTTACGGGCAGAAATACACACACCCTGGATTTTATGTGAATACCCCACAAAACAAACAAAAATAAAAAATGCTGGTTGCAGGGAAACAGTGGTGTATATGACACAACACCTTTGTAGAGGTCTAGTGACCCCAGTAGTTTGAAAAAAATGGCATCTGTATTTTATAGGGGCCGTGTTGACGTCACAGAAGCCCGCTGGTTTGCCGAGTGCTTCAATGTCTGCACATGTCATTCAGGTGTTCTTTTCTTCCTCCCATTGTTCTCCCGCCCATGTCACACATGTGCTCAGCTGCCATATTAGAAAAAAGGAAATCGCTTCATTCCCGCAAATCGCCATGAATTTCACCTTTGTGCAGAATGTAATTTTTTTTCTGAAAATTCTAACGAATTCCCACTTCTGGCCTCATTAGCGCGCCATCACCCCCGTTGGAGTGAGCTGCGGTTGATTAATCGCTTCATTAATTCTGCAAACCTGTCATGGCCGCTAGTATAGACGAAGCTGTAGGTATGCGAGGATGTGCTCCTTTCTGCCTTACGACCGGCCGCAGGTAACGGCGCTCTGCCCGCTACTGATCTCCTTACCCAACACCCCAGATGCTTTTCGTAAGAAGCATCTGGTAGTCTGGTGACGTCACTATGTGCCCACGAATGGCATTGTGGGCATGGTTATTTGGTCATACCATGGGATGACCATTACACAGGCTAGCAATGCAGTGGTACGGAGTCTACCATTGTAACAGCAATCTGACGATTGCGGTTACAAATCCCCACTGGGGAAAAGTGAAAAATTTGAAAAAGTAAAAAAAAAATAAATAAATAAAATACACGTACTTTTCGCCCTTTTCCCCTTTACAAACAGCAATCGCCCGAAAAAAAACCAAAAATAAGGTACCCATATTTGGTATCGCCGCATGCGTAACGACCCACCCTATATATCGGTCACGTTAATTAACCCGTATGGTGAACGGCGTAAAAAAAAATAAATAAAAATAAACAGCCACAAAATTGTGATTTTTGTTCATCCCGCAGCACATAAAATGGAATAAAAAGCGATCAAAAACTCATATAAACGCCGAAGTTGTACCAATTGAAACGTCAACTTATCCCACAAAAAACAAGCCCCTACACAGCTCCGTACACAGAAAAATAAAAAAGTTGTGGCTCTCAGACTATGGCGATGCAAAAACATGTTTTCCTTTTTTAATAAAAAATATACAAATTGGGTATTGCTGTAATCGTATCGACATGCTGAGTAAAACTAGAATGTCATTTATACCACACGGTGACCGCTGTAAAAAATAAAAAGCACTACTGGGAATGCTGTATTTTGTTAAAAATGCCTCACAAAAACCTTTATAAAAAGCGATCAAAGTGTCATATGCACCCCATAAGGGTACTAATAAGAACGTCAACTCATCCCGCAAAAAACAAGCTCATAGTCAGCTCCGTATACAGAAAAATGAAAAAGTTATGACTATCAGAATAGGACCACATAAAAACGCAATTTTTTATAGACTTATTTCTATTGTGTAAAAGTAATAAAACATAAAAAAACTGTATAAAACTTATACCATTCCAATTGTACCGACCCCCATAGTAAAGTTATCACATCATTTACACTGCACGGCGAACGCTGCAAAATTGTAGCCCAAAAAACAATGGCTGAACTGTGTTCCCCCCCCATTTTCATGGCCCAATGCTAAAAAAAAGATGAAACACCTGTGCGTCCAAAATGCACAGTACATCCCTAGATGAGATCCCTGAGGGGTGAGGAATACAAAATGGGGTGACTTCTGGAGGGTTTCACCTGTTCTGGTACTTTGGGGGCTTTGCAAATGTGACATGACCCCACCAAAATCTGCGTCCCAAAAGCCAAAGAGCGCTCCCTCCCTTATATGTCCTGACATGCGCTCAAACAGCAGTTTACACCCACATGTGGGGTATTGCTGAATTTGGAACAAATTGCATAACAAAATTTTGGGTGCTTTATTGCCAGGATTACTTTTAAAAATGAAACATTTTCAGCTAAAATTGCAGATTGTTGGGAAAAAAAATTTCTTTTTCACAGCCTAATGCTAAAAAAAAGTATGAAACACCTGTGGGGCCTATATACTCACTGCACCCCTGGATATATTCCTTAAGGGGTGTTAAAAATATGGGGTCTTTTTAGGGGTGTTTATTAAGTTTTAGCACCTTAGGGCGTCCGCAAACCTGAAATCGTGCCTAAATAAAATTGTAATGAAAATGAGCCCCCAAAGTCCGGTAGGGGGTCCTCCTATTCTAGGGCTTGTAGTTGAGCCAAATAGCGCACTAGGGCCACATATGGGATATCTCTGAACACAGCAGAATCGTGGAACTCAATATTGAGCTGCATTTCATTGATCACATCTACTGTGTTCTTGTGAATAATGGATAAAAATTTAAAATCTGCAAAAAAAAGTGAAATTTTGAAATTTCCCCTCCACTTTGCTTTAATTCCTGTGACACACCTACTGGGTTAATAAACAAACTTCCTAATTGCTGTTTTGAATACTTTAAGGGGTGTAGTTTCTTAGATGAAGTCCTTTCTGGAGCCAATCAAAGTCACTTTAGTCACTGGTCCCTAAAAAATGTATATTGCAAATTTTTTTGACAATTTGAAAATTGATACTAATTTTCTAAGCCCCCTAATGTCATAAAAAAAAAAAAGTTAAAAATATGCTAAAAACGTAGACATAGGGGGGATGCTGTTAAAAAACTATTTTGAGTGGAATTTCGGCCTGTCTTAAAACCAAAATTTTTTTGGGAATTTTTAAAAATTTTTTAAAATTTTTATAACTTTTTTCACGATCTTTTGAAAATTTTTCCAAAAAAAAAAGGACTTTTGGCCCAAAAATTTCTTCCCACCTAAAGCACCAGGGAACACAAAAAAAAACAGTCCCTAATCACAGGGAAAAGGGAAAAAAAGCGTAAAAAGGGGGTTATTCTCACATAAATTGACACATCCCAAATTTTAAAAAAAAGGGGGCTCGCCCCAGGGGGGCCAAAACGGGGCTCCGAACGAAAGGGTTTTTAAAAAACTGCATTAAATAAAAAAGAAAAACCCAACCCGCTTTTGCTTTTTTTCCTCCAAAACAAAACGCCAATCAGCCCAAA
Source organism: Phyllomedusa bahiana (assembly GCA_025379985.1). Lineage (NCBI taxonomy): Eukaryota > Metazoa > Chordata > Amphibia > Anura > Hylidae > Phyllomedusa > Phyllomedusa bahiana. The sequence goes on along the minus strand of JAODAL010002238.1, from coordinate 133,131 downwards.
AAGATCAAAAATAAAAAAAAAGTATACATATTTGGTATCTCAATGTGCAAAACAACCTAGCCAATAAATCTTTCATATGATATGATATATGATATTAAACCTGCACAATGAATGGCGCAAACAAAAGAAAGAAATGAAGTGGCACAACTGCATTTTTTGTTTCATCCCGCTGCATATAAAATGGAATAAAAAGTGATGAAATGGTCACGTAAAGCCCAAAAGCTTTTAAAAAAAAGAAACATCATTTCCCCCACAAAAAACCCCCATAAAAAGTTTTTAAATACATAAAACAAAAGTCATCCCTTAAAAGAAGATCGCAATGAAAAAAACCTTTTTTAAACCACAAAAAAAAACCAATTAGAAACATAAAAAAAAACCCCCATGTTTGTAACGGGCATGGTGAAATGCTGTAAAAATTTTTAAAAAAAAACCCCACTACCATGTTTGGCTAAATTTTTCTTCTGTTTCCCTCTCAAAACACAAAATTTAAATGTGGTCAAAAAATAGTGTTGACGTTTTACTTTGGGCCATCGACATCATGGGATGGCGATATGACCATAAACGACAAGAATTCGATGGTATTTTAAAATGTTTTGAGGGACCTTTAAAAGCCCTATGGGAGAGCAACCCCCCCTTCATTCTTACCCCCAAAAAGGGGCGGAGGAAAGGCGGGAAATTAAAACATCCAAAAAACAGTAAAAGGGTTTCTTTTTGCTACTCTTGGCCACACTTGGGTTTATAAAAGCCAAAAAAAAAAAAAAATCACAGACCATTCACTATCCCTGTTTTTGCACCACGAAAGCCCTTAAACCTGCATGCCCCAAAAATTTAAAAAAAGTGCCAGAAGCAGAAATAAATTTAAAACCATCTTTTTACTTGAAACGGGGCATTGAATATCCCCTGTCCTGGAAGGGAAAGCATGACCCCCAAACCCGCAGGGACCCCAGTTTAAAAAAGGTCCCGGGAAAAAAAAGGAAAGTTTTTTCAACCACCTTTTAAAAGTTTCACTGGACTTTAAAATGTCCCCCCCCGGGTTTGGGCGCTTCCCCCTCAGTATGGGCGGCCCCAATTGAGTTCCCCGGGAAAATTTATGGGGGGTTTAAACGCTCCGGGTTTCCACCCGGTGCCCTTTTTTTTGGGGCATTCTTTTTTCTTTTTATTTAAAACTTTCTGGGGGAAAAATTTGTCCCCTGTACTTTTTTTCTTCCGTTTTCCCTACCCCAAAGGGCCTCTAAATTCCCCACACTGGTAAAAGTTTTCCTTTTACCCCCCCTTGCCCAATTTTCAAGGAATTTTTTTCCCCAACTTTTTTTGTACATGAAAGTTTTTTTAGTATTTAAATTTCTAAAAAAACACTTTTTTTAAAAAAGGAGGGAACCCCACCATGTCTTTTTTTTCTCTTTTTTTTTGTATTTTTTTGGGTCGCCAAATTTCAGGGATTGATTGCTATTTTTAAAAGATCTTGAAAAAACAAGTTTTTTTGGGAAAATGTGTGTCCATTAACAGTGCCCTTTCCAAATTCCTTTTTTCGGGACCCCCAACCACCCCCTTGAGCCCCCTTTTGGGAAAATTGTGAAAAACAATTTGTCTTTAGAAACAACATTTTTTAGAATGGACCTGTAGTTTTGGCTGCATTTCAAAGCAGCATGCCCCAAAAAAATTATAAAAAAAGGGACTTCCAGCCACTTTAAAAATTGTGGGGGAAAAAAAGCCAATAAAAAGCCACATTTTTTTCCCAAAAGGACCATGATTATTCTGATCTCACGGCAAAAAGCCCCTAAAAACCCAAATTGACAATGCAAAAACTTCAAAAGGGATAAAGTGGTAAATGGAAATAGGGTTGTTGTCATGAAACTTTGCGTCTTTTACAGTCTCCTCAAAAGGCCAAAACCCGGGGCCCAAAAATGAACTGTTGGGAAAAGGAAAAAAAAATGCAGTAAAAAAGATCATTTTAAAAAAAAAATTTTTTAAGGGGAAAATTTTTCTGTTTGAAGGGGAATGTAATAAAACCGGAAAACTAACGGTAAACCTTGGCAATTGGGGCCACAACATCAAGATCCATCCTAAATTCATCTTGATGAAAGTAAAAAGTTTCCCATTTCTGGGGGAAACCCCCGGGGGGGATGGGGCTTTTGTCTGAAATGACTCCTCCAGCTGTCTGAAGGTCCCGTCGGGATATGACGCTGGTGCGGGGCAGGCAACCCCTCTAGGGTTGTGGAAAGCGAGTTGGGGGGCCCATTGGGCCCCTTTTTGGGATACCCAAAAATCTTTTGGGGTTCCGGAACCAAAACAAAAAAAACGGTTTTTTGAAAAACGCAATGGGTCGGGGAAACCTTTATTTTTAAGCTGGTTCTTTGTGTTGGATGGTGCCCTGCATTGCAGGGCGTTGGTGAGGTGGTAAATAAAGTTTGCCAGGGGTCCCCCCTTTTCTTCTCCCCCCTTGCCTGTTTGCTGCCGTTTACGGCTCCCTTGGCTCTCTACGGGCTGCCCGGGTCGCGATGTTTTTCCCAAACCCGTGACTTTTTGGGGGAACTGAAGCAAAAAGCAACAGATGTCTCCAGTTTACCCAATAAACAAGGTCTCCTTTTTCCTTTGCTTTTTACTCCCCAATTTGGGTGGGTGCAAGGAAAGTGCCGGGAAAATTTTTTGTTTTTTTTCCCCGGGGTTTCCGGGAGGGGGGCCCAACCCAGAAACCCGTTGTTCATTTTGATGGCCTTAAGGGTGGGGATCATTTTGGGAAAGGAAAGGGAGCTTCCAAGAAATCATTGAGAGATGGGGGCTTTGAGACCCCCAACCCTCTGGGTCGGGGGCTTTAAAAAATTGATTTTCCCTCATCTTCCCCCCCGGGCCTCAAATTCGCGCCAACCTTTTCCCAAAGGGCGGGGAAGTCAGAACGTGGGTTTTGGTCTAGGAATACCCCTCCTTGCTTCCCCGGGCACAGTTTAACACACCCCCTGTTTCCCGGATGATGCCCCCTGAGGGCTGATGCCCCGCCCCTTGGGGATTTCCCCTGGACCCCGAACCCCCCCAAAAAGCCCCGATAAAATTTTAAAACCGGGGGGCCTTGGGATTTGACGGAGAAAAAAGGCTCCTGTCCGCCTCCCTCCGTCGGCTGGCGGGACTGTTGTTTCAGAGTGTCCAACGACGTTCCGAACTAAGAACACCACAATGCTCAGCTTTACGGGGATTGGTCCGCAATGACCCCTTTTTGGGGGCTTCTTCAAAACTGGGAAGGGGTGGTTCAAAAGCTCTTTCACCTGCCTCCCACTCCGTGGGTTTAAAACCCCGAGGTCCGCACCGCTGCTTTGGGCAGGCCATGTGTCACTTCGTTTTCCCCCGGGAATGGCATTGGCTGCTCCCACAAACGCTGGAAGGGATGTGGGGGGTGGAATTCCAGGTGTTGGGCCCCGTCAACAATGAGGGTTGACGGGGGGGCCCGAGCTGCGGGGTGCAAAAAGCAGCCAGGGGGCGAAGCAGGGGGGGCGAACGGCGGAAGTTTCGAAAAAATAGACTTCGAGCCTTCTTTAGCAGGCCCTTCCCCGACCCGGGTAAAACTCTTTTGAAAAATTTTCCGGGACAAGGTTCAGAATTTTCCAGGCAAGGGATGTGCTCCAGCCAAACCCATCTTAAGGGCGGGGCCCGCAAAATTTCCCCCCGTTATCGACCCACCTTGCCTGGCACAAGGTTTTTGGCACCAGCCAAGCCGGGGGCTCGTTGCAGAGAGCCGTCCCCCAGCTCCTGACCTGGTGGTTTGGCGGGGGCTCCAAGACAGATTTTAAATTTTAACACGGCCTGGTTTTTTCTGGGCATGAAAGCCACCCGAGGCCTTGGGGGGAAAAGCCCTGCAAACCCTCCCTGCGGTTTTGAAAGCGTGCGCCGGTGAGGGGCCCCCGGGGGCACCCCCAGGGGGACACCACCCAGCTCACCCATGAGCTGTCCCCAGAGATATGTGGCCTTGGCCGTGCTTACTAGTCCCTGTTCGGTCGATGGACTTTTTCCCGGCCCAGATGCAGACAACGGCTTGAAATTTTTGATGACCCAAAGTGGATGGCCAGGGCAGGGACGGCTTTTCTGGCCAAAAAAAAAAATGCCCGCTCGGCTTTTGGTTTGGGGGCAGGAAAAGGGCCAAAGACGTGCCGGAAACCCATCCCGTGTCCCAGACGGAAAAGGCAACAATTTTCCCAAAGGCCCCAAAAACTTGGCAATGGGGACATTCAGGCCTTTGGCTTTGGGGTGGTTTGGGTTAAAGTGTTTCTTCTGCTCCAAACCTTGAAGACAGAAGGCCCGGTGCCCAGACTGGCCGCTGTTTTGGGGTGCAGGTACAAACTGGCGGGAGGAGAAGGGAAAATAGGATGGGGGAGGGATGGGGTGCTTGTTGGGACTCGGGCGACGGGGAGGTTTAAGCGGAGGCCGATCCCTGGGTCATGACTCTGGTGCTTTGGGGAGGGTGAGGAACGCTTGGTTGGGGGGCGGGGAAGGAGGCGGAGAAAGAGGGGGTGACAGGGTTTGGGGGCCCGGCGTTGGTCTGGCCCTTTTTTTGGGCCCAAATGGGCCCCCATTTCAACTCATGCATTGCTTTCAGGGGACTAGACCCTGTTGGTGGTTGGGTTAACCCCCCTAATTTCTTGCCTTACTTAGCGTTTACGGCAAAAAGGGGGGCATATGCCAAACGCTTGGGGGGAATCAAGGCTTGCTTAAAAAAGGCCCCCGGCTTGAGAGGTCCCGGACCTTTTTGAAAGGCGATAAGCGAGGACGGGGTTTTTCGTGAAACCCTGGGGCGGAATTTAAAAATCGCGGGGGCTTCTGGACCGGCCCCCTCCCTTTTTGAGGCGGGGCCCGTTTCTGCCCCAACCCCCATCGTTCCCTTTCCCCCTCGTCCAGTGTTTAAACGCTCGCAAGCAAATTCTGCTGAAAAACCAAGTTTTGGTTTCCCCAATTGGGCGTCATTTAAACCAAAACAGGTGACTTCGTCGTCCCCGACCTTCTGCATCCAGGGGGGCTGCGGGCTACAGGGGGGAGGGACTGCAAGGCGTTGCCCACCGCCCGGGGGTTTTTTTTCCCATTTGACCGGGGTTCTTTTCCCCCTCTTGATGGGATCAGTAATGGGGGTCAAAAGGGAGAGAAAATCAAAACCTCTTTTGGGCCCCCTTGATCTTTTTTTAAAATGCCCTTTTTGACCCCAAACCGCATTTTGGGCATCAAAGAAACTTCAAAAATGGGTTATCCCATTGGGGGGGTAAAACGAGTTTTACATTTGGCTGCTTCTTTTTGGACGGATGCTAATGAAGCTTTATGCGACATTTGGGGGCCCCGGGACTGGGGGGACGAGGGGTTTAAAACTGCTGGAAAGGGTTGCATTAACAAATGAAGGGGCCCGAATTTGGGGACGCTGTTCGGGGTTTAAAGAGATTCACAGGGCCCTACCCAGCGGGTTTAAAAAAAGGCCCCCCCCCGGTCCGCAACTGACGAAACCGTGGGATGCGTGTTGTCGCCCCCGCACGGAAGGGGCATCTTTTCTCGAAACCCCTTAAACCCCCTGTCCAAACCCCCCCCTTTGCTCGCTTACCACCTGAATTTCCCCTCCTGTTCAGAAATATAAAAATTTGAAAAAGGGTATGGAAGAGTTTTGAAAGTTTTTATTAAAAGACGGCAAATCACAGTATTCCAAATCCCTCAAATCAAAACAAAAAATTTCTGGATTCAAATTTAACGGCAAAAAAAGTTATCAACAAAGCTTGATGACAAAAAATGAAAAAAAACAAAAAAGTTGAAATGATTCGGAAAAAAAAGGTATTTTTGGCACCTTCAATTACCCGTGGTGACACAAAAATTTCTGTTTCAATTTAATGAAGGTGCCTCAATGAACAAAGCTTAGTGCGCCAAAGTAAAAAAACGTATCTGAAAAGATTCGGGTAATAAAAAAGGGATTTTTTGGACCTTTATTTTACCTGTGGTAACTCCAATGCCCGGATTCAAATATAAATGCAAGTCGCTCTATCAACAAATCTGGACTGGGCAAAAAATGTAAAAAAAAATATCTGTAAGTTTGGATAATAAAAAGGGATTTTTGGCACCCATCAATTTACCTGTGGGGGGGTACAAAATTGCTGTATTCAAATTTTAACGGCCAAAAAAATCTATCAACAAAAACTGGCCTGCGCCAAAATGAAAAAAACACGTACTGAAATGTATTCGGATAAAAAAGGTTTTTGGCACCCCTTTCAATTCACCTGGGGACTACAAAATTGCTGTATTTACATTTTTGTGCAAGGGGCCCAATGAAAAAAGCTGTTTTGTCGCCCCAAATGAAAAAACCGTACTGTAATGTTTGGATAAAAAAGGTATTTTTTGGACTATCAATTCACCTGTGTAACTACACAATTGCTGGATTCAAATTTTAAATGCAATGGCTTATAACAAATTGGATGGGCAAAATTGAAAAAGAACACCTATTGAAATGTAATATAATAAAATGGAGTTTTGCATAACAAAAGAGACCTGCAGTTACTAGAAAGATTGTATCCTAATAAAGTCAGCTGCCCAAAAACAAACCCAATAGGGTTTTCCTGAGGGGTGTTAAATCCTTAATGGGTGACTTCTGGAAAGTTTCACCTGTTCTGGTATCTTGGAATGCAGATTTTGGTGTGTGCCAATGATGCATTTGCAAAAACCCAAAAAGTGGGGGGTTGCCAATGCCAAACACCGTTTACCCCACGATGGAATGAGGTTTTTATTTTTGGGTGACTAACTACCCAGACATAAATTGGGAAACTGAAACCTGTAGCTCTCATAAAGGAAACAGGGTTTTATCAATAACTAAAGAGAATTAACTTTCCCAAATGGTGCAGGAACCTACTAGAGTACAGGCCCTTCTAGACTTAATATTCACTAATAGACCTGACAGAGTAACAAAGATTCAGGTTGAGGGGCACCTAAGATATAGTGACCATAATAAAAAAACTCTATTGAAGGATATATGGAAATGTATTATGTCGAGGAGACACAAAAACACAGAATTTTAGGAATGCTAATTTTATTCTGCTTAGTGAGGCTCTAAACCCTATTGACTGGGACAAGGTGTTTAAAATAGCAGAACAAATAGTAAATGGGAGATCTTTAAAAACATCCTTAGGTGCCCACTGTGAGAGGTGCATTCCTTACCTTGCCAGATTGGAGTCGGGAAGGAATTTTTTTCCCTAAAAGGAGGACAATTGGCTTCTACCTCATGGTTTTTTTTTTTGCCTTCCTCCGGATTAACACTTTAGCACAACAGGCTGAACTGGATGGAGGTCTTGTCTTTTTTCAGCCTTACAAACTATGTAACTATGTATATGGTATTGCCGAACTGGAAGAAATTGCTTTTTGTGTCCTCCCCCCCCCCAGGATTACTTGTAAAAATGAAACGTTTTCAGCTAAAATGGCATTTTAATGGAAAAATACATTTTTACAGCCTAACGCCAAAAAAACCCTGCAAAAACACTTGTGAGGGTAATAAACTCACTACACTGGATTGCTTAAAGGTTGTAGTATCCTTAATGAGGTCTTTTTAGGGGTGTTTATTAAGTGTTAGCACCTTAAAGTGTCTGCAAACATGTAATGGTATCAAAAAATCCATAAAATCCAGTAGGTGTTCCTCCTATCCTGAGGTTTGTGGTTGAGTTCAATAGCGCACAAAGGCCACATATGGGGATATGGGATAGCGCAAAGAAAACCCCCCCCAAAATACAGCAGAATTGGGGGAATCAATATAGAATTCCATTTCCCAGTTATCATATACGGCGTTCTAGTAAATAGTGGATACAAATTGAAAATCTGCAAAAAAAAAAAAAAGGGAAAATTTACCTTGCTAAATGCTATTTTTAATACTTTCTCAAATTTAATCATTTATGAGGATGTCTAATATACAGGCCCCTCACAGACACATCAGAGCTGGACTGGTCCTTATAAATTGTGTTGCTATTAAAGTTGCAAGTCCCCTAATATCCTAAAAGAATAGAAAAAAATTGTTAAAAAGCTATTTTGTGTGGTATAACAGTCTTACATGCAGACATTTTTGAACTTGTGAAAATTTAGAACAATTTGCTATTTTCAAACATTTTCTATTTTTCACGCATTTTTCTAACAAGAATTACATGGACCAAACTTAACTTAGTAGCAACTTAAAGCAGAGTGTGTCATGAGAAAATCTCTGAATCACAGATACCTATCAAAAAGTATCAGAAAGCCATTTCTTAATACAGTGACATGTCAGATTTAAAAAAAATGGGGCCCTACCATAGATGTCAAAACTGGTGGGGGTGGTCAGGAGATTACATGTTAAAATATAGAAAATTATTTGATTTTCAACCTTTTCTAGGGGTGCTATGTTTTGTCTAGGCTAGTATCTGTGGGTTAATGTCTGACTTCCATTACTTGACTTTCAGTAAATTTATTACTACTTTTGTCAGTTTCAAGTGCGTTCAGTGACTATTGTGGGTTTTTCTCTTTAAATGAATGACATCTCCTCCCCAGTATTTAGGGCAAACATTTACACACTGGAAAAATATCAAATATGCGGTATTATTTGATACAGTAGCCACTACATTTGCAAGCTCACAAACCACATCAAGGTTCCTTGTATCCTTGCAAGCAACCCCCCCCCCATACATAGAAGTTGTTAGAGTGGTTGCACAGATTCAAAAATACCGTTAAGACAGTTTCCCCTTGAAGGATATTGTGGATTTTTTGCATACTGGATTGAACTGGTACCTATCCAATGTGCAGTTTTCTATTATTCAGTTGCCCTCTTAGTGGATGGGTGTGTGATTTACTGCTCATTAGTTACCGTATATACTCGAGTATAAGCTGAGTTTTTTCAGCACAAAAAATGTGCTGAAAAACTCCCCTCGGCTTATACTCGAGTCACTGTCGGCACTCGGGCGCTGCGATGGCCCGGGCGCCGGCAGGGACACTTCAGTTATATGCGACTCCTCAGTGAGCGCTTATAACTGATTGCCGAGTGAGCGCACAGTGTCCGGGCGCTGCGCTGGCTCGGGCACTGTCCGCGATCCCTTCATCTATATGCGACTCCTCCGGAGCGCACACAGGTGAAGAGATACCACTGCAGAGCAGAGAGCGAGCGCTCCCTGCTCCGCAGTGGACTCCGGGCAGTCGCAGACTTGCGGCTTTCCGGAGTTTCCGGCACAGGCAGCGTGTGTCATCACGCTGCGTGCGCGGCCTGATGATGTCACCCGCCTGTGCCGGCAAGAAGACAGAGCAGAGTGGAGAGCGCGGGAGACGGAGCAGCGGGGATCCAGGTAAGTGATTGTTTTTTTATTTTGCCTATTATTGCCTACAGCCGGCCCTATACCTGCCCTATACCTGCCTACCGCTGCCTATACTTGCCTACAGCTGCCTATACCTGCCTACAGCCGGCCCTATACCTGCCCTATACTTGCCTACAGCTGCCTATACCTGCCCTATACCTGCCTACAGCCGGCCCTATACCTGCCTACAACTGCCTATACCTGCCTACAGCCGGCCCTATACCTGGCCTATACCCTGCCCTATACCTACCTACAGCCTGCCCTATACCTTCCTAAGGTGCCATATACCTGCCTAAAATCTGCTTATGGGGGACATATCACTGCCTATTAAATGCCTATGGTGCCAAATACCTGCATAGAGGGACATATATCTGCCTATAATTGCCTATGGGGGACATTAAACAGCCTATGTAATTTTATTGGTATCCATTTTTATTTTTAAAATTTACCAGTAGCCGCTGCATTTTCTACCCTAGGCTTATACTCGAGTCAATAAGTTTTCACGTTTTTTGGGGCAAAAGTAGGTGCCTCGACTTATACTCTGGTCGGCTTATACTCGAGTATATACGGTATTTGCACCTGTTGTTATTTTTCTCCCAAGTAGCATTGGGGCTTATATTGCCTCCTGCTTGATTTAGTCTGTTATCCAGCCATTGAGCTGTAAGTATGGTCTTGTGTTTTTGAGTCCACATATTGACAAGCACTCGTAATGGGATATGCAAATTGCTTTAAAAAGTTTTAAACTGTACTCATTATTACAAAACCATAAATGAGAATACTAAACAAACTAGTCATGTCAAACAGAAAACTTATATGTAACAGTAAGGATCTTCTTACATGTATTACACAGAATGTATAAAAATAATTTACTTACATTAAACAGTTTAACATCTTGTCGATGTCTTAATTTTTCAACAAAAGGCAGAATTCTTCCTCTGGATACTGGCAAAGTACCAAACATCACAATAGATGGGTTGTCCAAGATTTTATCCAAAGTTGAAATAAATGATTGGCTAAGTAGCTCCATTTTTCCAATTTCATCAATAACACATACAACTCTGTGTGGTGAGTTTGCAGTTGTCCTCTGGTTTAAAAAAAATAAATAAAAATAAATACATGATATGCAACCACAAGTTTACAGACAAATATTGAGCTTCTGCATTTTTGTAGCATTTTGGATTAGTATGCATAATAACCACCACAGGCAGTAGTAAACTGTTTAAATCTTATCTTGAAGAAAAACATGTACAGACCTACAACCTTGCTTTCTAACGCAAAGGCAAAATGTCAATTTATAATATTTTATCATTAATATTGTACTTAGAGCCAGTGGAAGAGTAGAGGCAGTGGGTCAGAGCCACAGGCTCCTTGTTATGTAGGAGTCAGTGTGGTGGTGGAGCACGCCGGGGCTGTCAGGCAGTAGTGTTGTGTAGAGAGCGCAGGCTTCAGCATGAGGGAACAGAAACCTGTGCCTGCTCCTCCTCTCTCATACATATGCAGAGTATACTGCTAGGTCTCCGTGATCCAGCAGTACAGACTGTTGTGGGTGGCACCAGGGGTGGCGCCTGAACGGGAGGGGGAGAAGAGCACAGAGCTGAGTTAGGGCATAGAGCAGAGGGGCAGGGCACAAAGCTGAATTAGAGCACAGAGCTGAGTTAGGGCATAGAGCTGAGAAGGCAGCAGGGTCTGGGTGGTGCTGGAGCACCTTCAAACTTGACAGCCTGCCCATCATTAGAATAAGTGCAGCATGGGGAGGAGGAAAGCGATGGGAAGAGGAAGTTTTCAGTACAGACGCTCTTCTCTGTCCTGCAGCAAGCCTCTGGCCCAGGTACAGCACTATAGCCTTACAAATGAGGCCCAAGGTGTAACTTGTCAGGTATGAAGCACCAGGTACTACCTGGCGCCTCATATCTGAGAAGTAAGCATGGATACAATGTCTCTGCCTACATTTGTGCTATCTGTCGGGGTTCCAGGAAACACAGTACCCCGGTTGACACTGTAATGCATACGCGGCGGCCTTATAGGGGTAAATGGAGAAATGTAGCCGAGTGTGGGCTACGTTTTGCTTTATTTACCGGTGCATATGACACTGCTATTGTATCCCATAACATAAATGTACGCACTGGCAAATAAAGCAAAACATAGCCCACGATCAGCTACGTTTCTCCATTTTCCCCCACGAGGCTCCTGTGGCTGCGTTACGGTGTACACCATAGATTACGGTGCAGCTCCATAGATTACAATAGAAAAGACAAGCTCTGTAGACTCCACAGCTCGTCTTTTCTACGGTCGTCTTCTTGCACCAGCGTATTATACAGTATGTTGTATAATACGCCGGCGCATTTAGTTTTCTCGCCGTCTTCCCATACAATACAATTGTATGGGCGATATCAAAAAAATGAGAAGCGACCGCGGTTTTTGCACATTTTCGGGGAAAAATGGTCGCTTTCGGACATTTTTGGTTCCATGCAGTGTAGACCTAGCCTAAAACGTAACTCGCCTATATAAATGACCGTGATGGAAAAATGACAGAAATTACTAAACTTAGCGCCACATTTACTATTATTTATTTTAAAGCGCTATTGAGTCCAGGGCGCGGTATATTCAAAGGGGGGGGGGGGGGGGATAACATATATCAAACATAACATATGTCAAACAAGTACAATGATAACAATGAATGACAACTGGCATAGAGGGAGAGAGGACCCTGCCTGCGAGGGCTTACAATCTACAATGGAGGATGGAAGAGACAGAAGGTGGGGGTAGACATATTCGTGGGGTAGCACAGTGGTTGTGGTGTTATTGTTGGTTATAGGCAATCCGGAAAAGATGGGTTTTAAGGTTGCTTTAGAACCTGGTGAAGGTGGAGGAGAGTCTGATGTGTTGGGGCAGTGAGTTCCAGAGTGTTGGGGAGGCACGGAAAAAGTCTTAGACGGTTGTGTGAGGAGCTGACAAGAGGAGAGCAGAGAAGAAGCTCCTGTGAGGAGCGGAGATTGCGGGAGGGGAGGTATCTAGAGATTAAAGCAGAGATGTATGGAGGAGAGAGGTTATGGAGAGCCTTGTAGGACATGGTTAGTAACTTGAAATGAATTCGCCGGGCAATGGTTAGCCAGTGAAGAGATTGGCAGAGGGGAGAGGCAGAGGTGGATAAGACGGGCAGCAGAGTTGATGATGGTTTGAAGGGGAGCAAGAGTGTTAATGGAAGGCCACAGAAAAGGATGTTGCAGTAGTCTAGGCGGGAGATGACAAGGACAAGGACTAGCGTTTTTGTAGCGTCGAAGTTGAGAAATGAGCAGATGCGAGAGATATTTTTCAGGTGAAGGCGGCAGGCAGAGGTAAGGGCTTGGATGTGTGGTTTGAAAGAGAGAGGAGTCGAAGATTACCCCAAGGCAGCGGACTTGGGGAACAGGTGACAGTCTACAGTGGTTGACTGAGATAGAGAGATCAGGTGGAGGGATGGAGTGGAAAGATGATGAATTCCGCTTTCTCCATATTTAGTTTAAGGAGATGGGGTGGGGAGATGGAGGAAATGGACGATAGACAATCTGGGATAAGGGAGAGCAGAGAGGTAATATCTAGGCCAGAGATGTACAGTTGGGTGTCGTCAGCATACAGGTGGCATTGAAAGCTGTGTGATATGAGCTCACCAAGGCCAAAAGTGTAAAAAGAGAAGAGAAGAGTAGTGGGCCCAGGACTGACCTCTGGGGGACACCAACAGAGAGTGGCTGAGGGGAGGAGGTGGAGCGAGAATGAGAGATGCTGAATGTCCGATCAGTGAGGCAGGAGGAGATCCTGGAAAGAGTCAAGTCCGTGATGCTGAGGGAGGAGAGGATTTGTAGCAGGATGGAATGGTTGACAGTGTCAAAGGCAGAGGACAGGTCTAGAAGGACAGAATAATGATGTGATGCTTTAGCAGTTACTACGTCATTGGTGACCTTGGTTAGGGCGGTTTCGGTAGAGTGGTGGGGTCGGAAAAAAGATTGTAGTTGGTCAAAGATAGAGTTGGAGGAGAGGTGGGAGGAGAGTTGAAGATAGACATGCTGCTCGAGGATTTTGAAGGCAAAAGGGAGCAGTGAGATGGGGCGATAGTTGGACAGAGAGGAGGGGTTAAAAAAATAAAGGTGTTTTCTCACTACAGACGCTGTTGGCATAGCAGTAGAATGTCTGATAGGTATGGGTCCCACTGTTAGGATCCGCAGTTATTACCTAAACGTTCCCCAAAACCTCTCCATTACGAACGAAGAGGTGGTCGGGACTCTTTTATAGACATTGTAAATGTGGTGACATTTTATTTTTCCTGTAAATGCAGGGAATGAGGAAGGGGGCCCTAGCTGCCTTCTTGCACCTGGGCCCATGAGCTCATAGCTACGCCCCTGCTTAGAGCCACACAAGTGAAAACTAGAATTAAAATTATAAGTAGGACCTATGGTTAGCTTAATTGCTAACAGTCCTAAATTTGCAATACTGTCACAAATATTTATTCTGGGCACGGTTTTATACACGCAGGACAGCAGTTTTTTTTCTCTTTTTCAATTGCCTAGTACAGATTTAAATAGACAACCAGTAATATTTACATCTTCCTGAATCCTCCTTTGCTCTGTGCTGTGTTGCATATGCCATTCTGATGTTGGCTAGCATGAAGACATTGCACATTAATCAATATTGTCTAATACTTAGGCAGTGTAAAAATGCACCAAGTTTAGAGTTGAGAAATCTAGCACATAGCTAGTCTGTCTAGTACACTTTCTATTAAATTTACACTTTCTATTAATGCCACTAAATGCAGCAAAAATATTGTGAACGTTTGGTACATGGCGTCACATGCCAATTGATACTTCTTTATACACAAAGCCAAGCCCATTCAATTAAGCCATAGCTCATCAGCAGTAGTGTTGATTGAACAGTAAAATGTTCGAGTTTAACTTCGAACAGTGGTGGTGTTCGGTTCGAGGTTCAATTCGAAGCCCATTAAAGTCAATGGGAGAAGATGTTGGGGTTAATATTTATACCTGTAGAGGTGAAGAGAAGCTGTAATTACCATCCATAAACTGAATATGTGGAACAACTTAGTGAAGAAAATTTGGCTCTAAGAGTGACAAAAAAATGAATGCCTAAAATACTTGATTCCTTTCAATGGCTAACTGAAAAGATGAGGACAGCTTGCAAGCGGGGTGTAGTTAGGAGGGCAGGGTAGCAACTGGGGGGCCCAAAAGCCCTTTTGGACACATAAGGCCACCGGTATGGAAATGGCACTGGTAACGGGCAGGAGCCCTTTCACTTTTGCACCGGACAGAACTTCAAGTTGGCCTCTGCTTGCACTTTTGCCACGGTCGTCTGAGTGCGCAGCCTGTCCACAGCTTGACCATGTATGACGGTCTCCCAGACAAATTATTTTAGATGGGGCCTGGTTTTCTCTTGGCTGTGATGCTACCGTTGAGGTTGGGGGATTGGGACTCTGCACCATCCCAGCAGTGTTGAAGAGTGTCAGCCAAACCCATCACCAGAGGCACTTTAATCCACCAAAATCACCCTAGTGGGGCAGTCAGTGGGGATGTAAACACCCTTGACCGTGCTTACTAGTCCATGTGTTTGTAGTGAGATGGGCTTTGGTCGACACAGATGCAGCCAACGCGCTGGAGAACTTTTCTGCAATGTGGCGGGCCAGGGCAGGGACAGATTTTTTGGCTAAATAATGCCCGCTTAGAATCTGATATTGGGGGCATACTAGGACCATGACGTGGCAGAACCCATCTGTGTCCACCAGGTGGGAAGGCAACATTTCCAAGGCCAACAGTCTGGCAATGCCAACATTCAGGCATTTGGCTTTGGGATGGTTGGGGTGAAAGTGCTTCTTACGCTCCCACACCTGGTACACAGAAGGCTGGCTGCCGGACTGACTGCTGTACAGCATGCAGGTTACACTGGTGGAAAGGAAAGGTGTAGGCTGTGTTGCTGGTGTTGGGAATCGACCAACAGTATCTGGGACTGGGGATGGTGCTTGCTCATGGTGCTCCGGTACATTGACAGCAGAGAACCGCTTGGGCTTTGGAAGTGGCGGAGGAGGAGGCAGAAGATTTCATGGTGGTTGGAAGCCCAGGACCTGTGTGGCTTTTTTTTCCCCAAGCAACTATTCCACAGCAATTCATGCTTTCCATGCATGTGCCTGTTCATGCTCGTGGTGCTTAAACTCTTTTCATTCTATCCTCTACTGACGCGGTGACGGCAAATCCGGCATAGGACGTCAGTTGGCGAATCGGAGGCTTGATCGAAAATGGCCCAGGCTTCACAGGTCCTGGACTTCTTCGACTGTGAAAACCTAGTACCGGTGTTCCTGCTGCCACCACTGACCACAAGCTGGCGGAGTAATGTCAGTGGACTTGTGCGACCACCCTCTCACTTTGAGACCCAACCTGCACTGACACTACCCGATTATCCTCCTCCACTGATGATGCGCTCACCAGCTGCTGCTCAAGAGACCACATTGCAACTGCAATCTCATCAACATCACAGGTGACTTCCTCTTCCTCACAGCATACATCTAAAGCTGCGGGCTAGAAGCCACTGGCACTGCAAGGCATTGCTGACTGCTCGGTATTTCTGCTGACGGACCAGCTTCCTTCTCCTCCTCTGAGGGCATCAGCGATTGGGCATCATAGCAGACAAAATCATCCTCTTTGGCCTCTTGATCTTTTGAAATGCCTTCTGACCCCAACCGCATAGTGTGATCAAAGAGCTCTTCAGAATATGGATTATTTGGGAGTGGTCTGTTTTATTGGGTTGTGACAGTTGGACTGATGGGTGTGGGAACTGTCTCCGTGATTGAGAGCAAGAGTACGTAAAACCGCTGGATGCAGGCTCTGATAACCACTGAAGAACAGATTGATGACGCTGTTGAATAATGGGACGTACAGGGAACTAAACAAGAAATGAAAGACCTGACTGTCCTGTGACTGACGATGTGCTCGCTTGTGTGTTGTCCGGAGCACTGGAAGGAGTGCCTTGCCTCGTACCTCCACTTCCTACACCCCTCCATGCTTGCTTACCACCCCTAGTTCTCACCATGTTCAAAAGCTAAATATTATAGCTCTGCGCGTGGCACAGGATATATGAAATTTAAAAAAAAAAAAAAAATTATTTATTTATATATATATTATAATTTTTTTTTTTTTTTTTGTGGATCACAGTATTACACTGATATATTTCAGCATTAGGTGGAAAAATTACATTTTTTGGCGTTGAGTAAGATTTAGCAACAGAGAGAACTATTTCCTGGATATATATCTGTATGACAATAACACACGGTATATTTGAAATGTATTTCACCCCCAAAACTGTCAAAAATTTACTTTTCTCCAGTCAGTATAATTTTCACCAACCATTTAAAATATATTTCTTGGTATAGAAGATTTTGAGACTGTGTATTATACAATTACTGAACCCCCATAACTGCCAAAATGAACTTTTCTCCACAGTATAATTTTCACCAACCAACCACTATTTAAAAGATATTTCTTTGTATAGGAGAATTGAAGACTGTGTGGTTATAAAAAGTTTTCCCCCCCCCCCCCCCCCCCCAATACTGCAAAAACTGAAACTTTTGGGCACTGGAGTAGATTTAGCAAATCCAAGCACTCTTAAAAATATATATCCTGTATTATGAGAGTTAGGCGTTATGTCAGCCTGCATATGTCGCCAAATAACAGCTTCTGGGTATGGGAAAGATGATGCCAGCAAAACCAAACTCCCTAACTGCTGCTGTCTATGGACAGGAAAATGCTATCTAAGTAAGTCTGGATTCTCTACGCTTGCTGCACATGACCCTAACTAACTACCTAACTAGCAGACAGAGAGCAGTCTGTACAGTAGAGTGAGCTGAAAATGGCATACAGAATGCAATACAGTGAAATATATAACATAGTCATGTGATTTTAACAGGCAATGAGAGCCCTACACCTCAGCAATAACGTTTTTGACACTTCTCTTCTGATATGCACCGATTGGATGACCGCTATGTCGAACTCGAACGAACAGTAAAATGATCGGTTCGAGAAATCGAGATGTTAAGACTCAAAGTTAATTTTCTTGAACGGTTCGATCAACACTAGTCAGCAGAAGTATCTAAAATAAATGATAAATGTGGGATGTTATTGCACCAGAAATTTGGCACCATCTTATTGCAGTGTGTAAGATGGAGTATAAAGCGTCAGGACTTTGTTTTTGGCTGCTTGCATTTTTACAGTAGCATGCAGATTAGAACTTCCATGACCATTACAAAGAAGCAGCACAAAACAGCCTGATAAAGTATCCAGACAGCTGGAAGACCCAAGTTGTGAGGGTTCTCCTCCTTGATTGGCAGGAAGATAGAATATTCTATAATGAAACCTGTAAGGAAAGGGTTTCACCTCACTGCCTTTTGGAGTCTTAGATATCCTCTGTATCACCTGTTTTTATTTACCCTAGTCGACAGCCCTACAGTTTCCCTAGCTCTGCAGACCAGTCTTTGCTGCAGTTTTAAATGTTGTGGTAGATTCACATGTTGGATATTTCCCATTAGAAAAATCCGATATTTCTGGGCAAGAAGATTTACTTAACAGAGGTGGTATTCACCTCTGATTCAGACATGGGTTAGCCCCATTTTTTTCCGACACCATGGATTTTAAATCTGTGGTGTGGAAAATCCATGCTATAATTCACTGTGTGAACTATAGCACAGACTGGTCATTTATGCGAGAGGCTGTCGGAATACACAAAGATGAACGCTAAATCTGCATTGAATTCCTAATTAAAATCTGTTGCGTGAACTTAACCTTAAGATGGTTTTACACAGAATTTACAGGAGAACTGAGGGTGTGGAAGCAGGGAGCCATCCTGGTGAGATAGAATGAGCTGCTGGAGAAGGCAGGCATGAAACTGTGTAGACAGCATGGCTTTGAAAGCTGCAATTATCCTGCCCTGGACTGGCACAAAAGTATGAAGAATATACAGAGAGAGCTTCCAAAAGACCTTAAAATTGGTAGAAGGACCACTTGGGCTGCATGTGTGCTGACGACCATGCCCAGGAACCATGGTCGGACCATGGACCAGGATGACCTAAATATAATAGAAGTCACAAGAAGTATTGGAAACACCAACGAACAAGACCAAGAAAACACACACAGGGAAGGAACGACAAGTACTAAAAAGAAATAAAAAAACGGGGGAGCAAAAGGACAAACAAAAAAGAAATGAAAGATGAAACGGGAATTAACCAGGAACTAAATAATGCCATCATCCTTACTCCAACTATACTCACAGAACCTCAATACCAAATATTAAAGAAAGGACTTAATTTTGCTCCAACAAGAGACTTCAACCTATTCAATACACTCTTGGACATTAATAAATTTGTTCGTCTACTGACAGTCAAACGACATTTCGAAGAAGAACAAAAGAAAAAGAGGACATTGAAAGTGATGGGGATTTTGTTGTTCAAAGTAAAATTGAAAATGAATGTGACACACTCGCATTCAAAGAACAGCAGACAATTTTGTTAAAAGATTTACAAACAGAAGGTAGTGAACAAAGGTTTGATATTTCAGATATCCAGCATATTTTGAGCAACCACTCTTACTATCCTCTCAAGTCTCATGTTCCAGCAATGGATGCGTTTCAAACAACAATGGAAAGAGACTTGAGAAATATAGTAAAACAAAATGAAAGAAAAGGTAAACAAAAAAAAAAAAAAAGTAATCTAAGTAGAAAGGAGTGACTAGCCTTAAAGGAATTAAAACAAAATAAAAATCTAGTAATTAAGAAGGCAGATAAGGGGGGAGCTACAGTTGTTCTGGATGCAGCCTTATACAAAAAAGTTGGTTTGGAGATTCTGGAAGATACACAAACTTATCGAAAACTAACAAGAGATCCAACTCAGCTGATACAAAATAAACTCACCAAATTGTGGGAAGAGGGCGTAAGCCTAGGAGCTATTAATGAAAAACAGAAAAATTACTTGGAAACAAAAAATCCTAGGGTCCCCATATTTTATGGGGTCCCGAAAACACATAAAAATGTTTTCCCTCCAGGCTTGCGCCGATTATTGAGTTTGGGAGAAAAATTGAGCAACTGGATAAACTTTTACAACCGTTGGTACAAACAGCTCCCAGCTTCTTGAGAGATATTACTACGGTAATGCAAACGTTCACAAAATTCAAGTGGACATCTTGAATTACATGGTTAAGTACAAGTACATGGCTAAGCCTGGACGTGGTAAGCTTATACTCAAGCATTATCCAGTACTTAGTATGTCCAGCAATAGAATTCCACCTAAAAAAGTATAGCAACTATCATGAAGGACTTCAGATTTTCATATTGGAAAGTGTGGATTTTCTAATGCAAAACAATTACTTTAAATTCGATGAGGTTTATTACATACAATTGCTGGGAGCCCCAATGGGAACGACATCATCACCCACCATAGCGAATTTGTTCATATCATGGTGGGAACATGGGGTTATATACAGCACGGATAACCCCTTT
This sequence comes from Phyllomedusa bahiana, assembly GCA_025379985.1. NCBI lineage: Eukaryota > Metazoa > Chordata > Amphibia > Anura > Hylidae > Phyllomedusa > Phyllomedusa bahiana. The sequence continues at coordinate 113,311 of JAODAL010002238.1, read as the reverse complement.
GGGCGAGACACTCTGGTATGAGCACTACATTGACGACCTATTGGTGTGGGGTCGCGATGTGGCGTCTATACCAGACTGTCTCATACCTTAATAAAAATGACTAATTTAAAATTCACACATACATAGCAGGAGAAAGAAATATCTTTCTTGGATATACAATTCCAAGGAGATAGTATTAAGGGAACAGTTTCCACAACTTTGTTCAGAAAACCTAACAGTGGTAACACAATATTATTTTTTTTTTTTTTTTTTTTTTTTTTTTGTTTTAAGAGCAGACCGTTGCCATGCAAGGCATACATTAGATTCGATACCCTTGGGGAAAATGATAAGAGCACGAAGATTATGCACGAACGAAAGTGATTGCCAAAAAGAAAAAGTAGCAATAATAAAAATGCTCAAAACAAGAGGTTATAAATCTAATCAGTTGGAAGAAGCGGAGAAAAGAATGGGAAAGAATGGCAAGATTCTTTATTATGTTCTGACCTGAAAAAAATTGTCTAAAAAAACAAATATAGTCTTTTCCACCCCATATAGTTGTAACAACTATCAAATAAGGAAAGTTCTACAAAAATGTGAATATTTTGAGGCAGGATGCAGTATTAGCACAAATTATAGATAATGTAATACAATGTATACCAAAATGCAATGGAATAGATGCAATACTTGTCAATTTGCTCAAAGAAGAAATATGTTTAAAAGTAAAGAGACACAAAGAATATGAAATCACAAGTTTTATCAATTGCGACACACATGTATTATACGCAATTTTTTGTAATCAATGTGATGATTTATATATTGGAAGTAGTGTTCGCAAACTTAAACAAGGATAGCAGAACATATAGCAGGTATCAGGAAGGAACATATATACTAGCCAGGTGCTGTTAGGCATTTTCTTGAAAAACATGCAGGTAATCTGGAAAGTTTCACATATTTTGGGATTGAGAAAGTGGAGCGCCCCAGCAGAGGTGGAGATTGGCAACAGCTGGCGTTCTGGATACTCGAGTTAGAGACGAGAACTCCGAGAGGTATGAATTATCGTAACAGCCTCGCATACATCTATTGTTAAATAACCAAATAAGATGAAACAAGTTAAATGAGAAAAAGAGTATTGAGTATGTTTTTAAATTTGTTAATACGTTTTAACTTTACATAGAGAGGTAGGGGTTAAGGCAAGTGATGTGTTCAGGATGCCTTGTTCCCTCCCCTCCCCACCCCACTCTCTATTTAAAACCGGCCAAAGCACTATGTAATTTATACGTGAAAAACGGCTAAGGTGAAGCCCAAAACATGTAGGCTGTCAACTTTTGCCTATGTTTTTATACCTTCTGTACGTTATTGGAATAAACTTATCACAATTTTTGCATACAAGCTGGATCGTGGTTGCTATACCCTATTTTGGACTTTTGAACATATCCTGCGACTGGGGATTAAGATCCAAGCAAGTGGATGCAGTTATTGCAGCTACGGGATGCACAGGTGCAAGCAGCAAGTCGGGTGAGCTCCATCAAGGATGTTTATTTCATTCAAGAGTGATATTGGAATATAATAGAACCGCTTTAGCCAGGCAGACCTAAGTTATGCCAGGGCAGAGTCACCGGGGGACAGAGGATAGCCCCATGACCACAAAAGACACCTGTGATGCCAAAGTTTGAGTGTATTGGGTAGGAGACCTTTCAACCATCAGGATGGACAATCCCTGGTTGGGCAGTGTAAAAACCATCAGAAAGAGATAGAAGAAGGGGTCATGACCTTGGGGGCTTCTAGATTGCCGTGGTGGGAAGCGTCTCCCAAGATGATCTTCTGCCCAACAAGTAGAAGGTTGAAGGCATCTCCCTGCAATAAAATTTATCATAAGCAAGGATGATACCAAGTTCCCAAGAAAGGGAATGGATCCTTCTTGGGCAGACCAGGAACGTTAGGCCTGCAGCCCCTTTAAAGATCTACAGAGAGGGAACCCAGTCACAACTCATTAATCCACTTGGGCAACCTGGTTAATCCAGTATATGCTCAGCCTTATTAAAAGACCATGCCTAAACCATCTCAAGCAGAGTGGATATAGAGAGGATAAAGGCACTGCCAGGCAGTGACAAGAGAACCCGAGTTACGATTACTGGGGGCCAGAGGCCCGGGACCAGTGTTCGGCTAACTGGTAAAAACAAGTACCATACGGCCAAGCCGGAGAATCTGCAGTGGCAGAACTCTGTTAGATATGAGAATAAGGAACACATGCCTACTCCCGTGCCCTACAAGATACCTGTGAAGATTAGAAAATATAGACATAGGAGAAATAAAAGTCTGTTTCCATCACTGGGGAGGGAGGGAAAACTCTGATGAATAACAACCTAACATATGTTGTAAAAGCTGAACCCACCATTACCCTACCGAGGAAAAAAAGTAATGTGCATGATAAAGACAGATGGGTACTCTAGAAAAGGGGGAAAAGCTGATAAATGATGCCTTTCCTAACATGAAACGCATGTTCAGCGCCTGTGACAAGCCTGAACCGAATCAACTCTACCCACATTTTCAAAAGTTGACATCTAACCGCCTGGGGAGAACACCTGTTCCTAATCTGGCAGACATGTGCTTGTCCTCGAGAACGAGGTATCTGATGCCTGTAGAGCATGCTAAAACTCTGCACATACACCTTGAGTCCTGGTGGCTGCCTGCATAAGAGGGCTAGATAAACGCTGTTCTGTAGAGCAGGGTAAAAACACTTTGCACTATCGTTAAACTCATACCAGGAGGAACACGAGAGAATACATGCAAAGCAGGATTATACCATGCTGTCCTCTACAGTGCAAGCCACCTGTCTTCCTCAACTACCTATAAAACAAGGAATATGGTTAGGTACCTGAATAGCAGAATCAATCTTCTTGCCCTAGTGCAAAGGAGCAAGATCTGACATCAAGCTTCCAACCATAGCAGGGAAGCCTGAGCAAGTAAGTGCACTGCAGGGAAATACTTGCTGCCCTGTGGCAAGGCAACATTGCACCTGTGAAAGGGGACACATGATTAGGTATGTGCACAGCAGCAATACACCTACTTCCATGTGGCATGACAATATTGATCCAGTGGAAGGAAACGCACTGTTAGGTACGTGAACAGTAGTAATACATTTGCTGCCCTGTGGCATGACATTTACATCCCACCTAAGGAAGAGGAAGCATAACTAAGTATGTGAATAGCAGCGCTTTACCTGTTGCTCTGTGACATGACGTCTACCTTCCTCTTACAGGAGAGGAAATCTGAAGAGGAGTTTGTCTGGCAGCAGTGACATCAGAATTAACCATGATGCTTTAAGAAGAGAGGTAAAACAAACCTTCCATCTGGAGAAAGGGGAGACCACGGTCATTCAACCCATAGTTAGACACTTCGGGCACAGCACCGACACGATATTGAGCACCTGTCAGAGTGCGGCAATATGCCTGGCTGCGCAGCAGTGTTAGGCAATGTTTTGCTTATGCTTATTGCCGACGTAATTGCGCGGACTGATTTCGCCCCGCAATTATGCCGGCTGCCGTGCAGCTGGGGCGGGGCGGGGGACCAGCAGCTCGCCGGCCCCATAGACATTCATAATTCACGGCGCGTACATGCCGTAAATAATGTGCATGTCATCCATAGTAATCCAGGAGACGTAATCCATAGTTCTCTAGGCTTGGGACTGATTTCAGACGTATTGGAGCGCAAATACGGCGCTCAATACGTCTGAAATCAGTCCCAAAATAAGCCGTGTGAAAGAGGCCCTAGACATACTGCTCAATCAATCATTCCATCGGAAAAAAAAAAAGTGATCAAATGAAGTCACTTATTACCTTGTTTCCCCTGGATAGGCTCAAACGCTAAGTCAGGTTGGAAACATGCATTTTGACTGCAGCAGGCCCTCGTTAGTCGCTTAGGGTGTGATCTCCTTTGGAGTCTAAGGCTAGGTTCACACGGCTTAAAATGGGCCGTATTTCGGTCCGTAATTACGCGCCGAAGTGCGCCAATTACGGGCCGAAAACGGCCCATTCATTACGGTAATTCACAGTTCTCAGAGAACTATGGATTACGTCTCCTCACCCCGCCCGGCGAAGCCGCCGGGCGGGGAGATAATTGACATGTCACTTTCTAGCAGTGTATACGCACCGCTAGCCGTGATTTTCTATGGGCCGGCGAAGTGCCGGCCCCACGCTCACTCCCCCGCTCCCGCCCCCGTCCACATGGCGTAATTGCGGGGCGAAATTACGCCCCGCAGTTAAGCCGTGTGAACCTAGCCTAAGGGTATGTTCACACGGCTTATTGTGGTGCGTATAGTACGCATGGCAAGACGCCGGGTGTTTTGGAGCAACGCGCTAATCAGCGCGTCTTTCCAAAGCAGGTGGGGGGGGGCAGGCGCCGGCCGCATAGACATTCATTGTTAGCGGTGCGTATTCGCCGCTAACAGTTGACATTTCACTTTTCTCCCCCAGCGTACAATATGATCGTATTGTACGTGCGGGGGGACGACGCGTAATCCATAATCCATATGGATTACCGTAATTACAGCACACATTTTGCCGCTTATAACGCGCGATATGCGCACCAAAATAAGCCGTGTGAACATACCCTAACATCTACACATCAGCTCTATTCAACAATAGGTATCCCCTGGGGATTACTACCAGTGCCTCTTACAAAGGAGCCCTGACTAACAGTCAACCAGAAGGTGGGGGCCTCAGATGCACTAAACGCCCTAGGCTCTTCCAGAGCAGAGACTGCAGTCCTGCACTACTGATCTCCAAATGGACACCATTGTAAACAAAGCTACAATTTCTACCGAGTCTCCACACAAAACTTTATCTCAAGCAAGAGGGTGAGCACTTGACAACCAGGCAAGGAAAAATAATGAAAATAGCAATACACCTGTACAAGACAAACCTGTCACAGTAAGGGTGCTTTCACACAGTGCAGATTTAGTGCAGTTTTAACCGCACTCTAATTAAACTACCTTTATTCCCAGCAAGCTTCTTACAGTTGTCTAAATTGTTCAGAAAATGTTTCAAGTAAGTAATTAATTACTTTGTTTGAAGTCGTGTGGATTACACACTAATTGATTACTCACTTTTCAAACAGTTTAGATAAGTGAAAGAAGCTTGCTGGTAATAACAGTTTAATTGGAGCTCAGTTAAAACTGCACCAAAACTGCGCCCTAAACCAGGGAATAACAATTAAAAATCTGCTTGTACCGCAGGAGAATGACAATGTCAACTGTAGCCATCTGCTTGTGGTTCAGGATGTTTCCATTTCTTGAAAACAAGTTCTTCAAACTCTAGATGAGTGGGGAACACCAAATGCTGCCGTTTTCATGCGCTTAAAAGAAACCGCCACTTGAGAGGCTGAGACATCCTCATCGCTAAAACACGCCTGCGACCACCCCTTATAGGCGAGAGCCAAAGGCTCCATCACCTCCTGAAAGAAAAACTAAATAAATACTAAAATAAAAAATGCAGCAGACCTGCAAAGCAGCATCTACCTCCTAGAGACACTAGGCTAAAAACGAGTAGCCTGGTGTCAGGAGGAGGGATATAGTCTGAGCGGAGACAACTCATTTGGTTTCCACCTAGTGCCGGCCTCATAGGGTAAGGGCCTATACCCTAGTGTCCCCCAATGATATTGACGAGAAATAAAAACATTATTAGGATTGCTGTATTTTGTTCATCCAGCTTCCCAAAAATCGCTGTTTAAAAGTGATTTACGCATCCTATGAGCTCCAAAAGGGTACCAATGAAAAAGTAAAGTCATCCGGCAAAAAAGTCCTTATTCAGCTTAATATACAGAAAAAAAATGTTATCGCTGTGAGACTAGAACGACATAAAAACATAGTAGTAAAACATAAAAAACGACATGAAATCAATATTGTAATTGTACCAACCCGCATAGAAAATTTATTTAAACCACACGGCAAACCCTGTAAAATTGAAACCCAAAAAACAGTGGCGGAATTTAGTTTTTTTTTTTTTTTTTAAGCCCAATGCTAAAAAAAAAAATGTGAGAACACCTGTGGACCCAAAGTGCACAATAGAACCACAGAAGAATTCCCGGAGGGGTGTTGAATTCAAAATGAGGCAACTTCTGGAAGGTTTCACCTGTTCTGTTACTTTAGTGGACTTTGCAAATGCGATATGGCACCCACAAAAATCTGTGTTTCAAAAGCCAAATAGCACTCCCTACCTATGACATCCTGCCATGCACACAAACATCGGTATACACCCACATATAGGGTATTGCCGAACTTGGGAAAAAATTGGATAAAAAATGTTTGGGTGCTTTTTTTCCTGGATTCCTTGTGAAATGAAACAATAAGCTAAAACTGCATATCACAAGAAAAAATTAAAATTTTCCATTTTTATAGCCCAATGCTAAAAAAAAAAACAAAAACCTGTGAAACACTTGTGGGGTCAATATACTAATTAAACCCCAGGATATAATGCTTAAAGGGTGTAGCTTCCCAAATGAGGTCTTTATTAAGTCTTAACACCTTAGGGTGCCCTCAAACCTCAAAATGTGACCCCAAAATCTAGCAGGTGCTCCTACTATTCTGAGGCTTGTGGTTGAGTCAAATAGCGCACCAGGGCCATATAAAGGATATTTCTAAAAACAACCGAATTGGGGGAATCGATGTAGAGTTGCAACTAAATTTAGAAGTCCCCACGGTCATAAAAAATAATAACATTTAAAAAATCATGCCAACATAAAAGCAGAAATATGGTAGATGCTAGTTATAAACTAAATTTGTGGGATATAACTGTCTTACACAAATAAAGTTTTGAAGTTTGTAAGCCTTGATATTTTTCACAAACAAGGGTGGCATAAACCTAAATTTATAACTTACTTAAAAGCACGCTGTCACAAGAAAATCTCTGAATCACACGGCTCGTTAAAAGTGTCAAAAAAGTATATAAAGTGACATTTCAAGTTTGATAAATGCGGCTCTGTTATAGAGGCCAAAACTGGCTGCAGCAGTAAGGGTTTATAGATTTTTTTTAGCAAACTGAAGAGAGTTGTCCAGGTGAACTTGCGAACTTGATTAAAATCCACATTTATTAGGAGATTGGTTAAAAAAAGTAGCACATCCAGATTGAATACATTTTCTAAAGGGTAAGTTCGCGGTAAAATTGCGGTAATTACCGCGATTTTTGCCGCGATTTTTGTGTAGCAATGTACAGCATTAATTGCTGTGCCTTCCTGCACAAAAATCGCATTGAAAAAACGCATCAAAAACGCACCGTGTGAAAGCAGACTCTGTACATATTTGCCCTTAGTCGTAGTATGTTACAATGAAGACAAATGCAAACATACATAGTTACATAAAGACAAGACGTCCATCCAGTTCAGCTTGTTGTGCTAAAGTGCTAAACCCCAATGAGGTAGAAGCCCATTGTCCTCATTTTCGGGAAAAAATTCCTTCCCGACTCCAATCTGGCAATCGGAAAAATCCCTGGATCAACGACCCTACTCCAGAATCCTAGACACTAACTCGTTAAATTATTACACTCCAGAAATGCATCCAAACCCGTTTTGAACTCTGTTAATGAATTCCCCATGACAAGTTCCTCTGGCAGAGAGTTCCACAGTCTCACTGCTCTAACAGTAAAATCCCTTTCTAGGTTTATGTAGAAACTTTCGTTCCTCAAGACGTAAAGGATTCACCCTTGTTCTAGATACAGTCCTGGGTATAAATAAATCTTGGGAGAGATCTCTATATTGACCTTTGATGTATTTAAACAAATTTATTATGTCCCCCCCCCAAAGCCATCTTTTCTCTAAACTAAATAACCCTAATCTTGCTAATCTTTCTGGGTATTCTAATCCACCCAGTCCTTTTATTATTTTTGTTGCCCGCCTTTGTACCTGTTCAAGCTCTACAATGTCTTTCCTGTGCACTGGTGCCCAAAACTGTACACAATATTCCATGTGTGGTCTAACCAGTGACTTCTATAATGGGAGAATAATGTTCTCATCATGTACATCTATGCCCCTTTTAATACATCAAAGGACAAAAAGATTTAACATAAATAGACCAAAGTATCATCAAAAATAATATTCAATAATGCAGAATAAGATCTTGTCTATTATTTAGCCCAAACGTACTCTCGTTTTTAAAGTAAAAATCCAAAATGACTCACTGTTAATAAGTTTGTTTGCCGTTGTATCACCCATGTTTCCATTGTAACACCCATTTTGTCATCTATCTTGTATCATGCCTGAAATGTTGTGTCCAATATGTTGGATGCACGACATGCAGGCTCAAAGATGGCATCAGGAGACATCTCTCCGATGCGAGAACCGCAACTATGCAGGGTGCATCGGCTGGGTCACGGCAGCACAGAGACTCTTGCGGTGCAGGGTATCGAGAGATTTAATGCACCAGCAAGCGGAGGGGACCGCAAACGGAAACTTCTTAACTGTGAGTCCTTTTGGATTTTTACTTAAAAAACAAGTGTACCATTTGGGCTAAATAATAGAAAGTATCTTATCCTGCATTATTGACAAATTATTATTATTATTTGTCTTCATTGTAACATGCTATGACTAAGGGCCAATATGTACAGAGCCTGAAACGCATTAGAGATGTATTCTATCTGGATGTGCTACTTTTAACCAATCTCCTAATAAATGTGGATTTTAAGTTTTCAAGTTCAGCTGGAGAACTCTTCAGTTTGCTGTTTGCTCCCGCATTACCTGCGTGATCTGTGCAGACATCGTTGATTTCAATTACCACGGATGAGCTGTTTTTTTTCTCTATATACAAAGATTTTTTTTAGGGTTGTTTTGCGGTCCTTAGCCAAAACCCTTTCATTTTGTATTTTTGTTGCTTTTTTATCACTTCTCTAATTGTCTAAGGCTAATGCTGAGCCCTCGGACTAAATTTTCTATAATGCACACTTTTTATTACTTATTACCCTTTAAAAAAGGTATAAAGTCAGATTGAAATTTTAATAGTCTATAGTTCTTACCTATAGGAATACATTTTGCAATATAATTCCTCATACTATATGTTAAAAGACTTTTCTCATCTAACTGCTTCCTAGAGCAAAGCAGCATTATTTAATTCATGCATCCTTTCACTTCCTGGTCAAGCTGTCTGTAATTAGCATATGAGCTCCTATATTCATACTTCTGCTAATTAGATAAACAATCTCCTTCTCTGAGATCCAGAGAGCCTTGAGAGCTAAAGTAAACAGTAGGAATTAGTGTCTTTTGTCTGAAAGATCAGATAACACACAAGCTCTCAGGATGCTGGCAGTTCTGTGCCATGACCTGTATGATGATGTCACTCCCTGCTCTCAAATAAGACAAACAGCAGGGGAGAGCAAACAAACAGGTCAGTCACTAGAGAAACCATAAAGCTCTCAGATGGTGATAAAATAATTTGTAGCTCCTCAACAACAACAACAACAAAAAATGAACAAAGCAATATATTTGGAAAACATCTTCATTTAGTGTTCCCTACATGTTGAAAGCTAATCTTTGTAGTGAGACAACCCCTTTAAGCTCTTCCATTTAGCTTCTACACCATTATTTGATAATTACTGCTCCCAGCCCTGAAATGCAGCCCTCAAAACGGGGAAATTGGCCATTTTTAAATAAACTGGAAACAGCAAGAACAGACAAAAACATTTAAATTTAAAAAGCAATAAGATTGACTTCCGGCTCCGGTGCCGACATGTAGGGATGCACGGTGCAGAAGCTCCGCTACACCGGGACCCTAACCGCTCCATAACAGCTTCATCACCGGCACAAAGCACGTACACGGTGCAGAGGATGCACTAGAGCATAATCCTAGCTGATCTTGGGCTTTTTATCTATCTGTACTCGCGGGAGAAGCGGTCTGTAGCCGAGAGACCTGTGACGGCGCAGAGCAGCTTCTGCCCCAACACTGCAGGGCTTGTGAGGCAGTGTGAACCTGCCATGAGTCAGAGGGAGGCACAGCACTCAGTACTCACCCCTATTGGCAGATAACCGCTTCTGGGGACAGCTCTTCTCTGCAGCGCACATCTACAAGTGGAGTGAAAACCCCGTAAGTTATATAAAAGAGCGTTGCTCCAGTGTGGTGCCGACCCTCTTGCCTTCTGCTGAGAGTGGGCGGTGAGTGCTGGCCAGGATGGGATGAGGAAAGGGGTCAGAGATCAGCTATCAAGTTTGTTTACTCAGGAGGGAAGACTTTTTTTTTTTTTTTTTTAAACAAAATCAAGTTTATTGAAAGATAAGCAAGAGAGTTACATCATTTGTGCAAAGAAACAGCACATATTAAAAAAAAGGTGCAGATGCAAGAGTAAAGTTTGATACTCAGATATGTTTCAATAGCACATCCATAACAAGGAATGTGTACAATGACTCTACAGAATGTAAAACAGTCAATTTCACAGCATAGACGTCTAACAGGCTAAAGAGTAAACTTGATTGGCATAGCAAACCAACCATAAAATAAAATTAAAATTATAAAACTAAACTGTGTTGTCTTAGTGGGCAACTTGTACATGGTTATATGACCCGAAGGTAGATTACAGAGGCTACAGAAGGATGATCCCGGGGTAAAACAGACTTCACCGAAGTGGATGGGGTGGGAGCACAACCCATGGCCACCGACAAACGCAAAGGGAAGAAACTAACCCCTTCCTGATGGTCATAATAATGTGGCTCTATTTTTTTTGTCCTCCTCGCCTTCTGAAAGCCATATAGAATATACTGGTGAACGGCAAAAAAATTCTAAGTGGGGCAAAATGTGAAAAAAAAAATGTACTTGCGCCATGTTTGCGGGAGTTTTTTTTAAATGGAGTTTATTCTTCGGTAAAAATGTGTTATCTGTATTCTACAGGTTGATACGCATCCGGCAATACCAAACATATATGGTTTCCGTTAGGTTTTGGTACTGTAAAAAAATTCCAAACATTTTCTATTTTTGAAATTTGCGCCGTGGCGCCATTTTGTGCAACCAATAACTTTTTTGTACTAACACCTACGGACATCAGTGAGGGTGTATTTTTTGCGGGCTCAAGCGTACATTTTATTGCTAGCAGTTTGGAACACATGCGACTTTTTTGATCACTCATTCCAATTTTTATGCAACGTAAAATGAGCAAAAAACGCAAATTTTGTCGTTTGGAATTTTTATTCTTCTACGGTGTTCAGCGTACGGGATAAATGATATATTTTTATAGATCGGACTTTTTCGGACGCAGCGATACCAAATATGTGTAACTTTATTAATTATTTTATTGTTTTTATTTGTAAAATGGGGAAAAGAGGGTGATTTGAACTTTTAATACTTTTTTGTACTTTAAAACTATTTCTTTTTTTTTTTTTACTTTAACATTGAGTCCCTCTATGGTGCTTGACCACTAGGGGGCGCGATTGTTAATACAGTCTAATGCATTGCATAGACAATAAATTAGACTGTACAAAGATGTCGGTTTCACCACTTCCTGACTATGGCCGGAAGTGGTGCAAAAGGGAACATGGCAGCGCGGCATCATTATTTTAATTCATCTAGACGCCGCGGCCATCTTTGCCGCGGTGTCTAAGGGGTTAAATAGCGCAAGAGGGTAATGCCGCCCGCCCCTCCCCCGCGCTGAAACCACGATGCAAGTAAATATACTTTTTAAACGTGAGAGTAGCGTTTACAGAATTTATCCAATCCTGCACTGAGGGGGTATAAGAGGACAGCCAGTATCGAGTGATAGTTTTCCTAACAATAAACAGAAGTTCAGTGAGGCAAGTACGTATCACTGAGGATGGATATTCCTCAGGGTCCAAGTGCAATAAACATGGTCTCGGGTCATCTGGTACAGGGCAGCCCATTTTATTATTTAAAAACCTGAGAATTTGTTGCTAGAAACCCTGGATTTTAGGGCAAGCCCACAATAGGTGGAAAAAGGTGCCCGGCCCCAAAAGACATCAGGAGTCTCTGGCTTAAATTTATGTTATCTAGTTGTGGTATAATACACTCAGTGCAGTATATATAGTTGGGTTACCCTCTCCGTATTTTGGAGACACCAACTTAGAGGTCTCCAAGGCTACTGCCCACTGGCAATCCATTATGGGTCCTACATCTCTCTCCCAAGTGTTCTTTTTCGCTTGAAATGGGTTACCCAACTTTCTCCTCAGCAGCAGTGCATAGAAACATGTAATTGAGCCACGCTGGGGTAGGGGGAGAAAGTAACGAGGGTGGCAAAGGAAATTCTTGAAGGGCAATTTGATTAGACTGAAACTGCGCTTGCAGTGCGTGCCGAAGTTGAAGATAATGAAAGAAATAAGTGTTAGAGATGTGGTATTCCTCGGCTAGATCCTGAAATGTCCTAAGCATTTATATACCTGAGCTATATATACCACCCCCCTCTCCTGCCATATAGTGCTTTCCAAAGTGAGAAGTTCCCGCAAATTGTTATTACTCCAAAGTGGTGTATATTCATCTACTCCCATTTGGAAATACAAATCTTTCACCTGCTTCCATACTAAAAGGCTTTGTCTGAGAATAGGAGGGCAGTGGTAGCAATGAAGAGGTCTAAGCTGTGCTTAGAAAAGAAAATGAAATGGATGCAGATACACTGGATTCCAAGGCTTAATTAACAATTCCATAACCCTTAGGTGATCCATCATATGCCATCTGACCAAATGGGAGAGCTGGGCTGCCCAGTAGTAAGTGCAGAGGTCAGGGAAGGAGGCACCTCCTAGATCCCAGGGGTGCTGCAAGACCTGTATGGAAAGACGGGCCCTACCGTTATTCCATATAAAAGATTACAATGGAATTTAAAGCTCGAAACACAGAGGAATTAAGATATATTGGAGACTGAATAAGAACATACAGAATTTTTGGGAAAAGAATCATCTTCGCTAGGCTAATCCTCGCCATAAGCGACAGAGGCAGCCGACTCCATCCTTGAATCTTATTGCAGAGATAAACCAAAAGCGGGGCGATATATAGGTCATAGAACTCCTTCAGGGATCTAGATATAGTAACCCCCAAATAGGTAAACTGGGATGACCACTGCAACGGCAAAGCAGAGGTTCATTGTGAATGGGCAAAAGAATCTTAAGACATTAGGTGGGATTTGTCCACATTGACCTGCAGACCTGAATATTGTCCAAATGTATTAACATTTAAAGCGCTAGGGAGTGAGGTCTCTGCATCCTGCAGATTCATTTGGCACTATCTGCATATAAGCCAAGTTTCTCGTGCAACGGTCCCTTTGCAAACCCAATGATGTTAGAGTCTGCTTGTATACAGGCTGCTAGAGGCTCATGGCCATGGCAAAAAAGAGGGGCGATAGGGGACACCCCTGACTGGTACCCCTTCGAAGAGACAGTGAATCTGATATGAGGCCATTTACCCTAACTTTGGTGACTGGCTGGTGGTACAGGAGCTTGACCCAAGAGATAAAGGATGGACCTAACCCAAATCTATGTAGGACTAACAACAAGTAGTTCCACTCTACCGAGTCGAAGGCTTTGTTCGTGTCCAGGGACACCAGTATCCTAGCCCCTACATTAGACTGGGGAGCCTGCATATTCATGAAGAGCCGGTGCAGATTATGACCGTGTTTACTGGGCATAAAACCTGATTGATCAGCATGCACCAGGAAAAGAATGACGGCGTTAAGGCAGATGGCCAAAATTTTGGCCAGTATCTTAACATACGTCTGCAGGAGAGATATCGGCCTACAAATGAGCATAAACTAGGGTCCCTACCAGACTTGGGGATTACGACAATTAATGCCTCACGCATCGAGGCAGGGAGACATGGCGCGTCATTTGCCTCTTTATACAGTCTGAGTAACAGCGGGCCAAAAAATTCAGGATTCTGTTTAAAAAATTCTATTGGTAACTCGTCTGTTCCAGGGGATTTGGTATTTTTAAATGAAGCAATAGCTATCTGAATCTCCTCAGGGGAGATAGGGGCATCTAAATCTGCACGCTGCGCCGCAGTACGCGCAGCCAATTCTACCTCATGGAAATAGTCCAATATCTCCACCTCAGAGACCGAAGTGTGGGCATCATACAAATCTGCATAAAACATACGAAAGGCCTCCGACACCTGTGTAGGATTTGAAATATTCACCCCATTGGGCTGCTTCAAGCAGATGATTACTGGGGTCCATGAGATCTCTTTGCCATACAGGCCAGCAGTTTACCACACCGTTCGCCCATTTCAAAGAATGATTGCCTAGTGAAAAATGCGGCGTGAGTCTCCCGTTCCCGAAGCAATTGTATATATAGTTTCTGCTGCAAAAGCCATCCTGACTTATTCTCCTCAGAGGGATCCCTGATATAAGCCAGTTCCGCCTGTGCCACATCTTGTGCCAACGAGTCAGCCTTAGATGCATAGAAGCGTTTGAAATCGCCAACAGCCATGGATAGCTCTCCTCTAACATACGCCTTAAATGCGTCCCAAATTGACAGAAGTGAGGATTGGTGCTCATTAATCAAAAAGAAGTCCTCCCATTTGGCAGCAACGTAGGCAAAGGACGGAAGGAGCATAAACCAGTAAGGGTTGAAACGCCGGATTTGGTTCTGACAAGGTCTGACCAGGCCAGGTGGAGTACCACGGGGGAATGATCAGAGACCGAGTGCGATAGACATTTACACTCCGCAACAAAGGGCAGGAGTTGCCTATTTACTAGGGCCAAATCTATTCTAGACCGCGCGTTATCCCCTGGCGAAAAACCAGAGTATTGGGAGGGAGAGGGGTGACTGGAACGCCAAGCGTCAACCAGGCCCACTGCATCCACTGCCATGTGCAAGGGGGAGGGGGAGCCATCCTGGCCAGGGTTCTGCCCTGAATTTAATCTATCTTGAATAGTATCCCAGGTCGAAATAAGATCCCCTAACCACAAAACCGACGTGTGAGGCCACCTTACAATAAAAGCAATTGCCAAATAAATTACCTCCATCTGGAAATGGGGGTGGGAAATGTAGGTATTGATCAAAATTAATGGCTTATTATCAAGAAAGCAATATATAAAAGTATACCTGCCCTGCTTATCAATATCAATGGTATCCAGACGGAAGAGTACATTTTTACGAATTAATATAGATACACCTCTTGCATGAGGGGAATATTCAGAGTGATAGATCCATCCCACCCACGGTTTACGTAGCGTAAGGGTCCTGTGGCCAGACAGAGGAGTCTCCTGAAGACATATTATATCTACCATATATGATTTAATTAACCTCATCACAAGATTACGCTTAATTGGATCATTAAGTCCCCTCAAGTTCCATGAGAGAGAATTTAAAGAAGCCATGGTGTTTTTGAAAAAAAGGGATATCTAGGATACCGCAAAGGTCCCCTCATCCACCCAAAACTCCAAAATCCCTCAATACCCACCAGGTAGTACCCAGAACATGCATTGTTTAGAAATGCACACAAACAGTAGTTACACCCCAATGAAACAATTTCCCCCCCCATATCCAGTCCCCAACTGCTGGATATATGACCCACACTCCATATTATAACCTGCAAGAGGCGAAAGTTCGCCTAAGCGGATAGCAAACAGTTTCCGGTGCAGATAAAGCAGCGCCCAAAAATCAGTATGGAGACAGCAAATGTTTAAGAGGGATATCCCAAAAGGTAAAACAATACTCTGTGAAATAGAACACATATATGCTCAAAGACATTGAGAGCTAGGGGGAGGACGTTGGCTTAGCCCAGGAGCAGTGTAGTCTCGCTCCGGCAGTCAGTGGCGGGAGCCGAAGTTGTCACCCGGCAGTTGTCAGGAGCCCGCACAGGAGGCTCCGTGCGCACCGCACAGGGTTGACCCCCACAGCAGGCCTCAGCTCTGGGTCTCGGCTGCAGGAAGGGATTCTCTAATGGCCCCGTCGGGCAGCGCAGCCGTCTCGGATCCGCATCAGGGCAATCAGCTCAGTCTCTCCCTTCATCTCACACCCAGTGAGTGAAGAAAGCAGGAGAAAGCAGGTCACAGGGGCTATTTAAGGAGCAAGATAGCAGGAGCTCTGGCCATGTAGTCAGGCCCCGCCCCCGCATAGACTGTTAATTACTTGTATGGGGACCCCCGCTGCTCACACAAGCAGCCACACTATACCCCTCTGACCACCTGTGAAGAGGCCATTCTGAACTGATTGTTTACAGCCCCTGCACCCCTCCTATACTGAGTGACGTGCCAACAGGAAGAGGAGCTTATATATATCAAAGTGGACTGCTGCCCCACCTAGGAGTGCACCTGCTGGGCTGAAAAGCTTCTAACACACAGACATATCTCCCTCCTCTGCCCACGAGGCTGATGCCATTTGATGTTTCCGAGTGCCCTGTTCTCTCACCTTACAGTTCTCCTGCACGTCACTAGCTCTGAATCTTTCTTCTATCCTCCATTCCTCGGATGGACCGCTTCGTCCAAACAATGGGTAAAACCAAGGCGAATAAGACACTAAAGGGCCCTAAATCTTAGCTCATTATTCCCGATACCACTGGCAGAAGTGAGAGAGGCAACATCGAGGCTGAGCATATAACCCTGAGCCCGCCACCGCTGTCTCCATCAAACCCTCCGTCACAACTGCAACCCATTTCTGATAACCCTGATGGCTGCGATGAGGGCGCGATTGATGATGCTTTGGTACCTTCTCGATTTTGGTCTCTACTGTATTTAGTAGGTCTGGATGCAATGCTGTGGGATGTGTCGATCTCTTCTGGGGGGTCAGTTTATTTCCTTCGCTCATTTGTTCTACTATAATTCTTTGTTACTTATCTTTATGCAAGTAACACCATGGAACGTTAAGGGACTGCAGTCTCCTAAGAGACTTGTGATTTTACGTCACCTCAAAAAATTAAAAACGGACATCGGCCTACTTCAGGAAACTCTTGGGGAGGGGGGAGTTCAGCAGGCTTAGGCACCTTTGGATGGATTCAATCCTGGGCTCTCCATCCGTTAATAGGAAGAATGCGGTTATTATCCTCGGTCAAAGATCTCTCGTATTCTATTCTTAGCTCCACCCATGATAGTGAGGGCCATTGGATTAATGTATCCTTAAAAGTCTCGGGGAAAGTGACTTCCATCTATAATATCTACGGTCCTCATGCCAACCAAGAATCTTTCTATAAAACCCTGACGGGTTTATCTATTGACCCTATACCTCTTAAAATTGTGGGAGGGGATTTTAATCTGGTAATTAACTCCCGGGAAGATATAAAGTCTGTCCATGATAGCTCCCCCTGTACTCCGCTATCCCATGATCCCCCACATTTGGTTAATTTTATCTTGGATTCTCATTTGGTCGATACGTGGAGGTCTCTTCATCCTGACTGAAGGGATTATTCCTTTTTTGACCCATTCTCACAATTCATGGTCCTGTATTGATTATATTCTACTCTCTCCCCAAATCATGCAAAGGGTTGACCTATGTGACATTAAGGATTTACCGTATATACTCAAGTATAAGCAGAGTTTTTCAGCACAAAAAATGTGCTGAAAAATCTCCCGTCCGCTTATACTCGAGTCACTGTCGGCACTCAGGCGCTGCGATGGCCCGAGTGCTGACAGGGACGCTTCAGTTATATGCGGCTCCTCAGGGAGCGCATACAACTGAAGGCCGAGTGAGCGCAGTGTGTCCGGGCGCTGCGCTGGCCCGGGCACTGTCTGCGATCCCTTCACCTACATGCGACTCCTCCGGAGCGCATATAGGTGAAGGGATACCACTGCGGGGCACAGAGCGAGCGCTCCGTGCTCCGCAGTGGCCTCCGGGCGGCCGCAGACTCGCGGCTGTCCGGAGTTTCCGGCACAGGCAGCGTGTGTCATCACGCTGCGTGCGCGGCCTGATGACGTCACCCGCCTGTGCCGAGAAGACCCGAGGACAGCGCGCGGGAGGCGGACAGCGAGGAGGCGGAGCAGCGGGGAGTCAGGTAAGTGATTGTTGTTTTATTTTTTTAAACTGCCTATACCTGCCTACAGCTGGCCCTTTACCTGCCTACAGCCAGCCCTACACCTGCCTACAGCCAGCCCTACACCAGCCTACAGCCGGCCCTACAACAGACGACAGCGGCCTAGACCTGCCTACAGCCGGCCCTACACCTGCCTACAGCCGGCCCTACACCTGCCTACAGCCGGCCCTACACCTGCCTACAGCTGCCCTATACCTGCCTACAGCTGCCCTATACCTGCCTACAGTTGCCCTATACCTGCCTACAGCCTGCCCTATACCTGCCTACAGCCTGCCCTATACCTGCCTACAGCCTGCCCTATACCTGTCTATGGGGCCATATACCTGCCTATTACCTGCGTATGGGGCCATATACCTGCCTATAATCTGCTTAAGGGGGACATATAACTGCCTATTACATGCCTATGGGGCCATATACGTGCCTTTTGGGACATATACCAGCCTATACCTGCATATAGGGCCATATATCTGCCTATAATTGCCTATGGGGGACATTAAACTGCCTATGTAATTTTATTGGTATCCTTTTTTATTTTTAAAATTTACCAGTAGCCGCTGCATTTTTTACCCTAGGCTTATACTCGGGTGCCTCGGCTTATACTCGGGTCGATTATACTCGAGTATATACGGTAGTTATTTTGGATCATGCCACTCTTGTCCTCCTAGGGCACGGATTACCTCTGGATTTTCCAGTCTTACGTGTTTGGGGACGAGGACTTTACTAATATTCTCCGAGGGTGGTGGCTGCAATTTTTACAAGACAATCCGAAGGATAAGACGGAGCCAGTCTTACTCTGGGAGACAGCTAAATCCGTCATTAGAGGTCACCTGATTGCTTACACTTATACCCGTCAGAAGGTGGTTGTGGATCAGACTAGTTTGAGTGAGAAGCCTCGCCAAATCTTACGTAGATTTTCTCTCCAACCCAACTCCAGTAGACAAACTTCAATGGTTTAACACTTTTTTTTTTTTTTTTTTTAGAGTATTAGCGCTGACTTCAGTATAGAGAGGTGTCCCGGATGTCAGCTAAATTATTCAGGTTTGGGAACAAAGCGGGACGGCTTTTAGCTAATTTTGCTAAGGGGATTAGCTCTGTTTCCAATACATTTGCATTAAAAGACTCATTTTGGAATATGCAATACTCTGCTACTGCTATCTATAACGTCCTATGTGAATTCTGTGACCATTTATAGTCACCAGAGACTTCCGATGACAGGGACCCCTCAGACTGGCTTGGCCGCCTGTCTCTCCCATCCCTTTCTGAGACAGATAGGTGTAGCGAGTGGCGCCGTGCTCCGGCCTGCGAGCGTACCCATGCCCTCTCCCCGGGGTGCCTGCCGGGGACGGGTAGCTCCTGTCCCGTCTGCGCCCTCTGCCAGCCGAGACGCGCGACCGCTCCCTAGGGCGCGAACTCGTTCCTGTACATTTAAAGGGCCAGCGCGCCAGTAATTGGCTTATTGCCGGGCGCTGCCCCTATATATTGGTTCGGTCCACGGTACTTCCTTGCTGGATCTATGTTGCCTCGTGCCTTAGAAAAAGCGTTCCTTAAGCGTGTTCTTACCTTACCATGTACCCGATCTCTTGATACATTTCTCGACTCCGAATCTCTGCTGCCTGCCCTGACCTTCCTGCCTGCCCACGACTACGGTTCTCGTCTCACGATTCTGTACCTCGCTGCACCTCGGCCGCCACCGTAAGCCCACCGCGTCAGGGGTAGCGACTTGGTAGGACTCCCGCCGCAGCAAGTCCATCCTGCTTTCTGGCAGGCTCTGGTGAAAACGGAGACCTACTTAGACTCTGCTCCGCGGCGCGGTTGTTGCCACCGCTTGCGGTGGTCCAGTGGATCCACTAACCCGGCCGTTACAGTTATATCCAGCCATGGATTCCGCCAAGGTGCCCCTGCCAAGTCTTGCGGATCTTATGACCAATGTTGCCCAGCAGTCGCAGCAGATTGTGCAACAGGCACAGAAATTGGGCAAGATGTCCAACATGATGAGAAAAATCCTGGCGTACCAGCAGAATCAACCGTCTTCTTTGACGGTGATTCCATCGCCTCCTGCCGTCCCGCTGGCAACCGTGGGCCCGACGTTTTGTCTACCATTACCCACCAAGTTCAACGGGGACCCGAAGCTTTGCAGAGGTTTTATTACCCAGTGCTCCAGGCACGTAGAGCTGATGGCCGACCAGTTCCCCATGGAAAGGTCAAAAGTGGTGGATGTGGTAAGCCTGCTATTCGGAAAAGCCCTGGCTTGGGCGACACCCCTCTGGGACCGGAATGACCCTGTGACAGCAGACCTACAGGCCTTCCTCACTGAATTCCGCAGCATTTTCAAGGAGCCAGCATGTGCGTCTTCTGCCGAGACGGCGCTCCTGAACCTTATAGTTCATAGTTTGTAAGGCCGAAAAAAGACAAGACGTCCATCCAGTTCAGCCTGTTGTGCTAAGGTGTTGATCCAGAGAAAGGCAAAAAAAAAAAAAAAAAACAATGAGGTAGAAGCCAATTGTCCTCATTTTAGAGAAAAATTCCTTCCCGACTGCAATCTGGCAATCGGAAAAATCCCTGGATCAATGTCCCCTCAGGGGGACTCCTCCGTAGGTGGCTATGTGGTCAAGTTCTGCACCCTAGTTTCTGACCTATCCTGGAATGACGCCGCCCTCTGCGCCTCATTTAAGAAGTGTCTGTCTTGCAGGGTTAAGGACGCACTTGCAGCTAGAGATCTTCCATCTTCTCTGGGCAAACGTATTCACCTGGCCACTCGCATAGACGCGCGCTTCACGGATTGACAGGAGGAGCTGTGCCAGGAACGGCCTCGCTGACTACCTCGTCTGGCCCCTGTGTTCCAGAGATCTCCGCTGCCGCTCCCGCAGGACTCCAACGAGGAACCCATGCAGACGGACTAGGCCCATTTGTCGGATCAAGAGCTGTGTCGCCGTAGGATGGAGAATCTTTGCCTCTAACGCACAGTCCGGACCATTTCCGCAGAAGCTGTCCGCAGCGCAGCGCTCGGGAAACGAGGAGAGGCGACTCTAGGTACTAATTCTCCCTCTCCACGATTGATGTTGCCAGTGGAGGTAACGACGGATGCTGGTCTATGGCTCCAGGTCCCAGTCTTCCCGAACTCCGGCTCAGCCGGGAACTTCATTCATTGCCTCCTTGGTGTCCCGTTACCGCTTGCCAGTGATCCGTCTGGAGAAGCCCCTGCTTATCTCTTCTGTCAGTGTGGAGCTTCTTAGTGACTCCATTCAATTTGTAACCTGGCCAGAGTCCCTCGGTGTAGGGGTCTTGTGGAAAGTGATGTGCTTCCCCGGCGATCCTGAAACGTCACGCCCCTACGCTTGATTGGAAGACCGGCAAGGTCCTGCATTGGGGATGGGAGTGCCAGGATCTCTGTTTGGTGGCACCACGCCCGGTGCCCACCTCTTCTCCAGAGTCGCCCTTCAAGCCTCTGCCAGGCCTGCCAGCAGAGTACCAGGAATATGGGGACATATTCTCGGAGAAACAGGCTGAGACCAATCGGTCTTAGGACTGCCCGACTGACGACCTCCCCGGAAACAGCCCCCTGCGGGGAAGGGTCTATCCGCTCTCCGTGCCTGAGACTCTGGCCATGTCAGCCTATATTCAGGAGAATTTACAGAAAGGTTTTATTTACAAATCCTCCTCTCCAGCCGGTGCTGGGTTCTTCTTCGTACAGAAAAGATGGCTCACTTCGTCCGTGTATTGATTACAGAGGGCTAAACAAAATCACGGTGAAGAATCGCTACCCCCTACCACTGATCTCTGAGCTCTTCGATCGACTCCGGGGAGCCAAGGTGTTTTCCAAGTTGGACCTATGGGGGGCCTACAACGCATCAGATTTCGAGAGGGGACGAGTGGAAAACGACCTTCAATACTCGTGACGGGCATTTTGAATATCTCGTGAGGCCCTTTGGGCTATGGCAACACCACAGCTGTATTTCAGAAATTCGTCAATGATGTCTTTCATGGACCTGCTTTACACCTGCGTCATAGTATATCTGGACGATATCCTGATTTTTTTTCTCCAGACATTCAGACTCATTGGGTACAGGTGCACCAGGTTCTGCAACGTTTGCAGAACTGACTGTATGCCAAGCTGGAGAAGTGTCGTTTCCATCAGGCCAGCCTTCCGTCCCTTGGGTACATCCGATCGGGGTCTACAGATGGACCCAGCTAAACTTTCTGTGATCCAGCAGTGGTCACAACCTGTCGGCCTTCGGGCGATACAACGCTTCCTAGAGTTTGCCAACTACTACCGGCAATTCATTCCCCATTTCTCCACACTGGTGGCTCCCATCGTGGCTCTCACTAGGAAGAACGCAAATCCGAAAAGTTGGCCTCCAGCAGCCGAGAAAGCATTCTCCGAACTGAAGACCGCTTTTTCCTCAGCACCTATCTTGGTCCGTCCAGATCAAGAGAAACCATTCTGCCTAGAGGTGGATTCCTCGTCCGTGGGAGCGGGCGCGGTCCTTACACAGAAGGGCCCCAAAGACAAGGCTCTCACATGCGGTTTCTTTTCCAAGACCACCTTACCGGTGGAACGAAATTGTGCCATTGGAGATCGGGAACTGTTGGCCATCAAAATGGCTCTGTAGGAATGGCGACATCTGCTGGAGGGAGCTCGACACCCATTTGACGTCTTCACTGACCACAAGAACCTCCAGTACCTCCAAACGGCCCAGCGTTTAAATCCTCGCCAGGCCAGGTGGTCCCTCTTTCTCCAGTTTCGACTTCAAGATCCACTTCTGACCGGCCGAGAAAAATGTCAAGGTGGACGCCCTCTCCCATGCTTCTGATGTTGCCGGAGAAGAACCAATATCTCAGCACATCATTGCCCTGAACGGCTGGTCCACGTGGCTCCTGTAGATCTTCATAGTCTCCCACCGGGCAAAACTTGTGTACGTCCAGCACTCAGGAGAAAAATTCTGGAATGGGGGCAGTGTTCTCTTCTGGCCGATCACCCCGGGATACGGAAGTCCTACGCTCTTATCTCGCGGCACTACTGGTGGCCAACTCTGCTCCAGGTCGTCAAGGATTTCGTTTTATCGTGTGCCACGTGTGCCCAGAACAAGGTCCCACGCCATAGGCCCGTGGACCTCTTAGTCCCTCTGCCCGTTCCGGAGTCCCCATGGACACACACAGTCATGGACTTCATCACGGACCTTCCTTCTTCCTCAGGGAATTCTGTCATCTGGGTGGTCACAGACGGATTCTCGAAGATGTCCCACTTCATGCCCCTTCCTGGTCTTCCTTCTGCTCCTAAATTGGCGGGTCATTTCTTCCGTCACATTTTTTGTCTGCATGGGTTACCCTCACCCATGGTCTCCAATCGGGGCGTTCAATTTGTCTCCAGATGTTGGCGTGCCCTGTGTTCTCGCTTGCAAGACAAGTTGGACTTCTCTTCTGCCTATCATCCCCAAACGAATGGACAAGTGGAGAGAGTAATCTTGTGCCCAGTCGCCAGGACAATTGGGCCGAGCTGCTTCCATGGGCTGAGTTCTCCTACAACCACCGGGACTCTGACGCTACGGGTGTTTCTCCATTCTTTGTGGTCTATGGTCGTCACCCACGCCCTCCCTCCCCTTGGCTACGGCTTCCGAGGTTCCCGCTGTGGACAACCAAGTTTAGGATATCAAGGCCATTTGGCGGGAGACATGACATACCTAACTCCGGGCTTCGGTCCGCATGAAGACCCAGGCTGACAAGAGGAGATCTTCTCCTACATTCCTCCCAGGGAACAAGGTTTGGCTTTCTTCCAAATACTTACACCTTAAGATCCCCAGCTATGTTGGGTCCGCGGTTTCTAGGGTCTTTCAGAGTACTTCGGCAGCTGAACCCGGTGTCCTACAAGCTCTGCCTACCCCCGTCTCTCCGGATTCCGAATGCTTTCCATGTCTCCCTCCTAAAGCCCTTGGTCTTGAATCGGTTCTCTCAAAGGAGTGCATCTCCGGTAGTAGAGTCTTTGGTGTTTTCGCCCGGTTCAGGATACCTAGGCCGACGTGGTGAATGGGCATCTGTCCGAGGCGGCTTGCTCGAGAGAACCTGGGATTTCCTTCTGGCCATGGGTGAGCTTTACTCCCTCAAATTCAAGCGTCTCTCCTCGCAAGCTTCTTCTTCTGTCCTGATCTCATGTCCGCAGGTACTTCTGTGTAGTATACTCACTCCTCCACATATCTTGTAGTTGTTGACCGGTTAAAGTGTGTTATTGCTTTGCTTACTTTTGTATTGCATTTAGAATTTCAAGTTGGTTTGTTGCATGTCACTGCAGTTGAGATAGAGTTTTTTTGGATTTGATTGTGCTGTGTCCTTTGGAACTTCTGTGTTCAGCTTGTGTCAACTTACCTATTGATTTATTGATTTTTGTCTTCAGCGGGTATTTGCTCATGTGTTTGCTCTGGAACGCGCTGTTTTTGCTGTGTTTTTTTTTTGATTAGGTACGCCTGCCATCTTGTGGTGAGATACATTACTAGTCAATTGTATATATATTATAAGTTATATGCACTTAGTCTGGACTGTATTAACTTTTGCCTTTGTTTTAAGTTGCTTATCTGTATTGTTTTTGATTCATGAATATTATCTAGCTGTAAGCATAACTGTTTATCATAATAAGCCACATATAGAAGTATAAGAAGTATAAGTCAATTGATATAGCAGTAAGATTATCTGTATTTTGGTTGTATTATTAAGACAAGGCACGACACCATCTCCATAATTACCAAATTATTGTAGTAGAGAGAGTTCCACTGAGCACCGGGTGCTTAGTGAAGAGCATACAGAAAGCCCTTGGCTGGCCTGACGAGGCCCGTATTTTTTCTCTGGTGCAAAGAGGCTTCAAAGTGACAAATGGGGAATGCAGCATCCACCTGCAAAAGGATGCAGAAAGGGACTGCCCCCGCAGGAGAAAATCAATACGTTCTCTATGCTATATGAAGCCCAATAACTCATATGTTGAAGACATATGGAGTAGAGGTCCACCATTATTGGAATATTTGGAAATTGTGTATGTCTGAATTGCCTAAGGAAGGTACTTGGGATCTAGAACTATTGTATGGTATAGCTTCTTGTTGTAAGGATCAGAAAGAAAGGGAAATGTTTTGTAATTGGATAAGTGAAGCTAGGTCACAACTCCAAGCTTCAGGAAATTCCCTAGATAACACTGATCAATCCAATGCAACACCTTCAGTCCCTGCAAACACTACTGCATCCACATCAAATACTGATAAACCACAAAAGTTAATGAGCATTACAGATAATGATGAAGATGATGTCTTCGCCTGTCTAGTGAATAGTATACGTAGTCAGATCAGAAAAGATCTTACTGTAACACTTTCAAAGGCTGAAGCGAGCAGCCCTGACACAAGCACTACTGACCCCATCTCTTTAAAGATGGAAACATCATTACAGACACCCACAACATCAGATAGTGGTCACATAGCCTCGGCAGGATATCCATCTCTGCCAACAGCTTCATCACCGGTAACTCCTAGTGCCCCACTTAGAATCTCCTGGCAGTGGTCAACAAGCAGAAGCCCTAGCGTCACCTAAGGAGAAAAGCACTACATTAGGAGAGGACTCTTTACTCATGGTACATTTACTCCCCTTCCTCAGAAAAGCATACATCATAACCTAATACTACATCCACCGGCATACGATACACATGTCTCTAGCCCATTAATGGGAGCAGGATACACTCACATTGACACTCCAAACATCTAAGAAGGTGGAAGGACATGTAGTGGGACTCAAGAAGAAGGGACAGTAAAATTAAACCCTTTACAGACTATTACAGGTCCACAGGGAGAAGAATGGACCATGAGAAGACCTTACACACCTAGTGACTTATTGGGTTTAGCTAAGCAAGTGGGAGACAATAAGAAAAACCCAAAAGAGGCCTGGGAGTTAATAAATAAAATGTTTGTAACCCATAACATGATAGGTTAGGATGTTATGCAATTATTACATTGCATATTTACACCAGCAGAGTACAAAAATCTCCTTAAAGACTTGGCTTATGGTGAGAATTCGCCAAATCTTAAGAGTGAACCCAAGGTAGCCTGGAATATTATCATGAGAAATTACTTTGATGAGTTCAAAAGGGAGGCAGATTGGAAAGCCATCAATGCCTTTTCAACGGGAAAGCTAAAGATCAGTTGGGAAATCTCCATGTTTGGGAAAGATTGAAAAAGGGAAAATTGGTGATGTGCTTAAATTTAAATTCCTCCCCTAAACCCTTGCTTACACAAACCTTTGTGCAAGGGTTACTTAAACATCTGAAAAACCAGGTGAATATTCAATGCAAAATTGGAAAGTCATGAACAGGGAGATTTTTTCGTAATCTTTATGTATAAATTAATTTAGAACAACCCAAACTCAAAGAAGGGGAAAATTGATGCGTTAAAAAATTAAATGAAAAGGAAGAAGGATGAGAAGAGCCCGAGGAGGAAGATATTAAATCCAGGGGGCAGGGTAAGTTTTTAACATTTCTTGCTACACAGGCAAACCCTACTTCTACTTTACGGTTCCTGGGGATTTTAATTGCACAATTGCCAAAAAAAGGGGTATTTTGCCAAAGATTTTAAACGCGTAAAAGAGAGCCCCCAAAAAGCCCAGAGAAGATTTCTGCTAGAATAGAAATGGTAAACCCGGGTCCATTGGTATTCAAGCTTTTTTTTTTCAAAAAACGACTCTTCTTTTCACAGGACCTATAATTACTTGCGGGTGGAGGAACACAATCCCCTTTTCCCTTTTTGATACAGGGGCTGGGGTTTTTCAATTAACAATGTTTTCTTCCGCACCCGCGGAGGTTCGGCATAGGTTTGAGTTGTAAATCCAAACTCCCCGTGTCACAGAGTACCCTCAGTCACAATACTCCCTCCACTACAGAACATTCTTTTTTCATGTCGCAGATACCCCCTTGCTTATTGGGGAAAGGGGCCTTTTCTGTAAGCTCGGGTGCACAATTTTTTGCACCCCGATGGTATCCCCATTGCAAGTTCCCCCGAAAATCCCGAGGGCGCTGTGAACCCGCGTATGCTGCATTGGTTAAGATAGCCCCGTAAAGGAAGAAGCCATACCAATCCCAAGTCTTCCCATGTTCAGAACATTCCCGCACATCTGTGGAATAGATTCTACAAAGTGGGGGAAATTTGGTAACATCCCCCTGTACCATTGAGTTACAAGCAATTGTAGGTTACCACACCCAAAAACCCCAGTACCCTTTTAAAACCAGAACTGAAAAGGGAAAGCCCCAAAAAAGAATCCCCGCTAAAAAAGGGGTTATTACAAAGGGCCGCATCCATGTAACAGTCCCATAACCCAATCAAAAAGAGGGGGGGAAAAAACCGGGGATTTTTGAAGTCTAGGGTCATCAATGAGGTTGTTGTTCCATAACATCCAGTGTCCCAAACCCCTTTAGCAATTCTCATGCAAATACCAAATGAAAGTAACCTTCTCGTTATTGATTTATGTTCACGTTTTTCCATTTTTCCCAAAAAACCCTTGAACCCCAATCTTTTTTTCATTCACCCACAGGGTCAAAGTACACTTGGCAACGCCTTCCACAGGGGTCTTTTTAAACCACCCCCCATTTTAAGTCAAGCACTCCGCCAAACTGGGGGGGCGACCATCCCACGTCAACCACTTGATTCAGTAGTGGATGACCTTCTTCCAAAACACAAGGGAAATACCTATGGAAACCAAGCTTGCTTGAATTTCTTGCAGACAACGGACACAAAGTTTCCAACAAAAGTGCAACTCTGTAGAGAAAAAGTGATTACTTGGAAACCTATCCCAACAGGCAGCACTATAAAAAAATTTGACCATTTTTTTAAAATAAAAAGCGACCGAGAAATTTTTTGGGAATGGTAGGTATTGTGAAAAGGGGATACCATGCTTTTCCCTTGTATGCCGCCCCACTATATGACTTAACCAAAGACTCTGTGGCTGACCTTTACACACACGCAAACCCGGGGAGGTTTGAGGACTCAAGAAAGCTCCCCTCTCACCCCTGTCTGGGCCACCTGACTACTCAAAACCCCTTCCATTTGTCTGTCAGAGGCCCAAGGACGCACGGGCTGGATAACTCAGATTAAAATGAAGCCAACAGCCAAAGCACATAGTGGCAGTTAGATCCATTGAAAAAGGGTGCATGCATCCCTTAGGGCCGTAGGGCGCTGATTTGCCGTAGAAAAAAATGCCAAATTGGTTTTATGCACATTTGAATGTCGGGTTCCCCATTCGTGATGCACTCAAATTTTTCAGCGTCAAACAGTTACCCAGGAGATCAAAAGGTGGGAGCTCCGCCCCCTTCCCTATACATCCCCTACACCGGGTTTTTAAAATTGAACCCCGCTAATTGTTGCCACTGGGGTTAGGGAGGGGGGTAGGGAAGAAGAACCCCCCGGGCAGAAGAAAATTTTTGAGGGGAGTGGAACCCAAACTTTAACCTGCCCACCCATATTTAGGGAGAACCACTTGATAACCCAGACTTAATAGTATACGAGATGCAGTTGTCACAGAAAAAATGAGTCGGTACATTAACTTGGGAAAATTGCTGGGGGTAATGATTACATTTCGTGTACCTGAAATTTTTAAATTTCCCCCTCATTCGCCGGTGACAGAGTTATTACCCCCCCCTCACAAGGCATTGACTGATGAGCAATTGAGTAAACATTTCCGATTCACGAACTTTTTTGGGCCGGGGTTCTGATTTTGGTCCATATGGAAAATGAGAAATTTCCTGACTGAAAGGGTTTCCCAGTGAGTCATGCCAAAGAAATTGCTAAGTTGCTGGAAGTCTAACCTTCCAAAAAGTAGTCTTTTTAAGGGTTCAAGCCTCATTCAACCATGACCAATTGCTTGGGGGAAACCCACAGAGGGGGATAGGCTGCTAAAAAGGCAGATGAAAAAAAAACTTTGTGTTAACAGAGCCTGTAAAAATGAGTGTTTTCATTCCCTGTTTTTAAAAATTTTAAAAAATTTTAAAATCCATTGCTTCCACGGGGAAAAGGCCCGTTTGGAAGGGTTTATGTGGGCCCCCAAAATTAAAATGCCTATGGATAACGGGAAAGGTAAACCTTCCCCCCAAAACCCTTTTTTTGCCGGTTGCAAAGGGAAGCTGCGAGGGGCTAACCCATTGTGGGAAAACACGAGCGAAATTGGTTTTCATATACTGGTCCCCCGGGGTTTCACTAATTGCAAAGGGGAAAGTGCCTGTCCTGTAGACTTCCCCCAGCAGAACGTGGGGAGCGTGGAACCCACCTACACCTCCATAAACCACGGCCCTTTCCAGATCCTCAGGAGACTTCATACAGCTACCAAAGGGGTAGGAAGGTTATCGTATGTTTGGTTTGTGTTGTAAGCAAAATTTTTCGTATAGGTAATAAGGGGTTTTTCCCATATAAAGGGGACCTCTTTTAAATGGAAATTTTGTTTTCCAGACCATTTGTATTGTTTGGGTTTAAGCAGCAAAAATCCTATTCCCCCCAAGCGAGGGGAAAGGGTTTGAAGTACAATCGTCCCAAAGTTTAAGGAAAGGGTAGGGAGGGGGCCCAGTCCCTTTTAAACTTTCACCTTAGAAATCCTTTTTGGGAAAATTCCCCTAATCACTCACTCTCGCCTCCAAAGATAAACTTTCACTTAAAATCTTAATGTGGTTATGTGCACAGCTGCAAAGCAATTGAGAGACATGTCAAGTAGGGGGACACGCAGCCTTTTCCCTCTTTTTGCCACAAGTAAAAAACTAGAGCGTGTTTGATTCCTAAGTTCTTCGTTCTGGTTCTCTTACAAAAGGGGGGATGCCCATATCAGGTTTGATGAAAACCCCTTCAAGTGTGAAAGTCGGGGAAGGGGACCGGGACCATCGTCGCATGAAAAACGTGTAACTCCCCCCAAAAAGCCAAAAACGACGGCCGTTGCCAACCGAGAATGAACCAGAAGAATTCTGAGTTCCACTGCTCCTAAAGGGGCCCTCCCAAAAGCCAACACCTAAGTCCCAGAAAGGGTGTACCCTTCCATTTCGTGAAAAAAAGACAAAATTCCTTCCTGTTTAAAAATTTTCTTGGGGCCAGCAAAAACTTTTGGGGTACCTTGTGGGGAGTGGTTGGTTGTTGCTTTTATTTCCCCTTTTACAGCAATAAATTGGGTCTGCAAGAGTGAAGTTACTACGATAAATGGGGGAGGAAGATGCCTAAGGTGAGAGGGGGACAATGATACTCCAGGGCCCGGAAAGCACATCATTATATATGATTGCATTTTTAAATATTTCGCAACCTAATGGGACGGCAGATGCTAATATGGTTTTTTGATCAAAGAATCTCGTGAGGTTTAAGAAGAATTACATCAACATTAAAGAAAATGGGGTAAATATTAAAAGCACAACACCAAGCTAAAAGTACAGGGAAAGATGCTGGAATTTCACAAAAACCTGATCCTCAAATCTAGCCTTTTATTGCCCCCCTGTTCCCTTTTAAGGCTCATTTTTGGGAAATGACACTTACACATTTCCAGAACCTAGTCTTTCAAGGGAAATACCAAAAGAGCTTTAAAAATGCAGGTTGGTCTTCACCCCCCTGGTGGTTTGCAGTTGGGGTCTCCAAAGACAAACCCCCAAAACCCCCTTTCCCTATGTGGGAGGGTTCAACACCCCCCAATGAACCCCAAAAAAACCTACAAAAAGGTTTTTGGGTACATTCCCCTAGATTTTTGGGCACTTTAGAGTGTTTTTTGCACATCACCACACCCCTTAGGAGTCGAAAACTTCAAAAGGGTTTATATTACTGGCCCTTTCAACCCTGGGTAAAGTCTCTAACACATTTGTAGAAAAATTTAAAAACAGCTCAGAATTGAATCTAGTACCAGAGTTCAAAAAACGCAACCCAATCAAAAGGGCTTTTTGAGATATACTGGTGTCCATCCCCCAGAGTACAAAACCCCCTTTTTGTATCTCAGAAATACTACGACTATTTCCGAAATTAGGAGGTGAACACATCATTTTCCCCCGACAACCCGATTAGTTGTGGGGTTTTTTGCATATATTTTTTCCATACAGCGGAGTGAGCACATGTACTTGCAAGATTGACAATGGCTACATGGGCCCCCCTCAAAAGAAACGACTTGAATCAAAACCAAAACATATCACAAAAAACAAATCTATCAATCTTTGATCAAATTCAAACTGGGCCTTTATGCCTCTGCCTTGTCTCCCTTTCCTTCACATCACTGTGAAATTTTTTTTGCCATCGAGATACTAAACCAAACCGAGTTTTACGCAAAGTGTTAAAACAAACATTTGGTGTTGATATTTTGACGGCAAGTAAAGGGGGGCATTTGCGAAAAAATTGGACGCGCCTGCTGTAATTTCGTAGATACCAATTTTTCAGTCAGAGTAGACTTTAAAAGCCCCCAAAATACTTGAGTGGAAAAATTTCCCAGCTGACAGAAAGGTCCGTAGGCAAAGGGTTTTTTTGGTAAAACCCCGCCCAATTGGTTTTTGTGGGAACGGTGGGTGGTTCAGTGGATAGCAAATGTCTTCACCCACATTTTTTATAGTCGTTTTTGTTATTGGGTCTTTACCCAAAGGGATTGGGGAAACCCTCGGGGGGAGTTTTTAAGGACCCCCCAAAAAGGGCTAAGGTCAGAACATTATGAAAAGTCAATACAAAAACTGTTGCAATGAAAAAAAAAGATACCCCTTTTTAAAAATCTCAGGGGGAAATACGTGTGGAAATTAAAATGATGATGTAATTATCAAGAGAGGAATGAAGTAGAATTACATTTTAACTAATATGAATTGATAATCCAAGCATCCATTTTAATTTCTGTCAGCCATTTTGTGTTTAGCTAGTATCTTAATGTTAGAACAACTGATTCTAACAATCTGTAAATGCTGACTCCGAAAAATACAAAATAACATGTTATTCTTACCATCACACCAGTTGTTTTAGGAGGCATACTATTTGCCTAATGATAGATAAGAGGGCACAATGTCCCAAAACTTGAGGACATACAAACATTGTATGTAGGATAGATGTCATCTAGGATCAATCATTAAAGGGGTTGTATCACTATAAGAATTGCTTTTTATGTTAAAGATCTTGCAAAACTAAGTCACTTTGCATTATGTGTCCATTAACAATGTCCTACCTATTCCTACATATTCCCTTTTGTATGGGCTGCATCAGCTCCTCATGTTGCTATAGCTACAGACCTGTGTACTCTCTCCTGAAAGGCTCCCAGCACTGGTTGCTATAGCAACAGACTTGGCTTCTACTGCAGCCTAGTAGAAGCCAGTAAACACGCCCCTAAATTCAAAATGAAACCAAGAAAACAGTTCCGAGGTAAGATGAATCAATGTAGTGAGACAACCCCTTTAAGACCCAGAAAGAGGAGTCAACATATTGTAATGAATCTGATCATTAGTAACGTATGCCATACATTACGGGTGCTGATTGGTTTGAGACATAAGGGTTTTTATTACTGATTGGATTTTGATGTAACCGCCTGTATTAATGGACACGCCTAAAACCTTTATAAGATACTGTAATCCAATAAATTTTATTCTGATCATCCTTGACTAGAATCACAACCCGTTATTATTTGATCATGGAAGACTGAGAGGTTCCATTTCACCGCATGCGGTGGTCCAGTGGATCCACTAACCCGGCCGTTACTATAGGGATTTCCTTAACCAGCCCGTCCAAAATGAGGAAATTTCTAGAGTTGTTAAGAGCATGGGTAATAATAAAGTCCTGGGACCTGATGGCTTCTCAGGAGAATACTACAAGATGCTTACTCCTGAAGTCATACCACTTCAGATCTCCAATATATTCATACCATCCAACTTCATTAATAAACATCGACTTAAAAATCAGTTCTAAAGTGTTGGCGGATAGGCTGGCCACTCTTTTTCCCCATCTCATTAGCCCTCAACAGACGTGATTCGTTAACGGCAAAGCGGCAGTCTCCAGTATTTGTAAAGTCATTACTGTTCTGGGTGAAATCAAATGAAATCCGGGACTTCATCCCTCTCCAGCTGTCCTGTCCATTGATGCAGAAAAAGAATTTGACAGGATCAGCTGGAGATGGCTAGGAGCAGTAATTCGGATACAGATTCCAGGGAGTCTTCCGTTCTTATATTTCTTCACTATATACCAGTCCCCGTGCCCAGATCCATACCCCAGGTATTCTTTCTAGGGCCATTCATTTGGGGTGAGGCACTCGCCAGGGATGCCCATTATCCCTGATACTGTTTAATTTGGCCATAAAGCCCCTCTCCAGAGCCCTGGTCTCTAGTACAGACCTCCTGGGCATTAATATCGGTTCATCCAATATTAAGGTCTCCTTATTCACTGATGATCTTTTGACCTGGTGGAGGTTCCTATAGCTCTAGATCTGTTACATGAGCTTGGCTGCTTTTCAGGCTACAAGGTTAATGTTTCTAAGTTGGAATTGTTGGATCTCTCCCTTGCTCATTCACCCTCCTCACATCTACTTCACAATTTACCTATATCCCTGGCAGGTGCCTCCAACAAGTATCTGGGAATAAATATCGGTGTTCCCCCAAGTCAATTTATCACCTCAATTACCCCCTCTATTTCTTAAAGTTGGTAAGGAACTAGAATGGATGCATCTTCCACTCCCCTTACTCACAAAGATGATGGCGTTCCCAAAAATACTTCGTTACAAACAATCCCTTTATTGCTTAGACATAAAGATGTCAGCCAACTTTATGCCACGTTCACTTCTTTTCTATGGAATAAAAACAGCCATGGATAGCCCTAGCTAAACGGATACTCCCAAAGGGTAATCGGGGGCTGAATTTGTCCAATCTAGCTAGCCTCCTGCATCACGGATCGGATTGGGTTAAACAATCTCCCAGATATTCCAAACTCACTATTGCGGAGGCACTGGTTCACCCGTGGACGCTTCCAAGCCTTCTCCATACCAATTATTCCTCTCTTCCAAGGGCGGCGAAACATGGCCTCATTGTGAGGGACACAATAGGAGCTTGGAAGGCATATATAACCTTGTTTTCTCTGCTGTACCAGACAAGCAGATACCTTCCTATCTATGGATACCCAGGATTCAAACATGGATTTGATTACCCCCAATTTAAAGTCTGGAGGAGTAAGAGGATTTTAACTATTTCCCAGCTTATTCACTCTGACTGCCAATGAATTTACTTTTTCCCAGAACTATCTCAAAAATATAACTTGCCAGCTTCACATTTTATGGCTTACTCTCAAATAGTGAGTTTAGGGAGTCTCATTTTGAATTTAATACTTTTGATAATTTCATTGGCCCCATGTCTTCAATAGACCACTCTTTATCAGCATTATATGCTGTTCTTCGTTGTGGTTCCGTGGATGTAGCGCATTGCAGGAATATCATGAATAGTTAGACGGTTTACACTAACAAGGAGAGATCTAATAATATCTTACAAGCATGGATGAAGATCCACAAATATATAATGAGAAGTGGAGAAACACATTCCACAATTTACAGCTTCAATATCCGGGGGGGACGATCTGGCAAGCTGGATGGGAGATCCAGCTTGCCAGATCGTTTGACGTCCTGCCCGAAGAGTGGCTCCCCCCGCACGGGAAACAGTCATACAAGATCTGAATCTTAAATTACAGTGTCATCTAACCTTAGAGCCAACACATCTCCTGTTCCATAATATACCACAACATTTTAGGAACCATTCAATTCTGCATATATTTTTATTAGCCGCTAAAAGAAGCCTCCTAGCCAAATGGTTGGAACCAACTATCCCAACATTTCAGGAAGTGATCCAGATGGTAAAAAATCATCTTGATATGGACAGATTTGACATTAGTAGGACTAAGGACAGCCAATCCTCTGAGTTTTTCAACAAATGACAGGAGTTTATAGTTATCTTTGATCTCCTGGGGTGTGTAAAAGTTATCATGCAACCTCCCAATTAGCAGGTACTCTGGGGGCTTTGGATGTCTGTATCCAATAACCTGGGAGCTTTCCCTCAGCCATATCCTGACACCACGCTCTGGACATTCCCTTGGTAACTAGGATACCACAGTTTGGGGATGAATTTGTCCTCCGTCTAGTTCTCTCCCTCAGGTTTTATAGGGTGGGGGCCGTGTAATGATTGATGGTGTTGATCAAACCGTTTGAGTAAAGTTAAGTTCGAGTGGAACATCTCGATTTCGCGAACATTTTACTGTTCGAGTAAATGTTCAAGTTCGACATGGCATTTGACACGCAATTTTAATAGTTTTCAGCGCCTTTCTGCACTTGGTGGCCATTCAATCAGTGTAGAGCACAGAGAAGTGTCAAAAATATCATCGCTGAGGTATAGGGCTCTCACTGACTGCTAAAACCACATGAACATGTTATCTATATTTAACTGTATTGTGTTCTGAAGGTCATTTTCAGCTCACGCTCTGTACTGTGCACACTTTGCTTGCTTGCATGCAGGCACAAGAATTGTTTTTAGCGATTTTAGACAGGAAAAGCTGC
Organism: Phyllomedusa bahiana; assembly: GCA_025379985.1. Classification (NCBI taxonomy): domain Eukaryota; kingdom Metazoa; phylum Chordata; class Amphibia; order Anura; family Hylidae; genus Phyllomedusa; species Phyllomedusa bahiana. Next base: position 77,886 of record JAODAL010002238.1, on the reverse strand, counting down.
TATTTAGATTAGTTAGGGATTTAGGGGGTGTGAAGCAAGCTTAGGGAATCATGATTTAGATAGCATTTTCCTCTCCTTAGAAAGCAATAGTTAGGGAGTTTGGTAATGCTGGCTGCATCTTTCCCACAGCCATGGATATATATTATACAGAGTGCTTGGATTTGCTAAATCATACTCAGTGCCCAAAAGATCCGCCGACAGTACCTGCATACCTCACTGGAAACTCCTGGCCTGAAAGCCGTTCCCTGCCACTTCCGCCTGGTAATGCGGCCATTTTAGCTCAGAGGGGGCAAAGTTCTTGTTGCACACAGCACCTGATAGAAGATCTGGGGCTTCCTCGCTCCCCACAGCAGACTTTGCCTTCAGCTGAGTTACATGGGAATAGAGGGGAATCATCTCTTGTACTGCATGCTACTTTGAGCCCGCAGAGTGCAGCGCGGCTGCACACTAATACCCCGCCGCATCCATCCTGCTCTGCCATTACTGGATGATGGCTCTATTCTTCGGACCCCTTGACAGCTGGAGATCAGGCGACTTGGAGCTGTACCTCTACATCTCCTCGACATTCTATGTTGGACTGTCCCCCCCCTTCTGTTCCTCCTCATTATACTGGGCAAGAAGCCACTGACTCTTTCTACACCTATAAGTCGATCTACTATTTCTAATTTTCTTACTATGTCATCTAAGGGTCAACAAAAAAAAGGGGACAAACAACCCCAAAAATCTGCTTTCTCTGAACCGGAGGAGAGGCATGATCCCCTAGATGAGAAAGGAGCAGTTGTAGATACGCTGAATGATGATACAGTTCAATTACAGAGCTGGAGTTCCTCTTCTGAATCTATGCTAGACGAAGGTGGCGTAATAGGCCCTAATATTTCTAGTACCCCTGATTGGCATTCTCTTCTTAAATGTCTATCTATTAAGGATGATCTTAAATGCCTTATTGTGGAAACGAAGGATACATTTAGGGCAGAGTTTGCCTCAATCAGGAAGGATCTACAACAAATAGCGGAGAGAGTGGACTCTCTAGAAACTACACATGATCATACCCGCCAATATGTCTCATCTCTACACTTACAAACCAGGTTAAAGCTTTGATGTGAGGCCAATAGACAACTTGAGGATCTTGACAACAGGGGAAACAGAACAATATATGGATTAGGGGCGTACCGGAGGTGTCTGGGGAGGAGGACGTGTTTCAAACCTTGGAGACTGTCTTTAACAATATCTTGAGGTAACCTGCCTCTCACAAAATTAAAGTGGATAGAGCCCACAGAGCTCTAAAACCTAAGGGCCCCCCTTCTGCCCCAGGAACATTAAATGCTGTGTCCACGATTTTCAATTGAAGGAAAAAATCATGATACAGGCCCGTGCACAGAGAACCATAGATTATCAAGGTTCCTCTCTCCAGAATTTCCCTGATCTCTCATGGAGGATGCTCCAAAAACACGACGACACAAAGCCAGTACTGGATATACTAAAAGAACATTCTATTTCCTACAGTTAGGGGTTTCAGTTTGCCCTTATAGCTATTAGAAATGGACGCTCTGCAGTTCTTCGTACTTTTGAGGATCTCCCGCATTTCTGTTCTACACTAGAGATTGTCCCTCTGACCATTTCTGACTGGGAATTGGAAGTTCCTTCCCTGCTCCTCCGCCTGAATGGCAGAAAATCCAGTCTAAGAAGTGAAGATCTTTGCCTCAGGAGGCATTCAGTTCAGCACAACTTCGCTCTCCTTCTCTAGGAACCCCAGTTGCAGTTTTATTGAAGCGGTTTTGATTTATCTTTTGCTATGCATAATGCACCTCTTCTTATTTCTGTATAGAAAGGGTGTTTGGACTTATGCCTAAGTTAACAGGGTGCTTTATTTCACATCCACATCAGTCCCATTCTCGTATTGACTATTTTTTTGCGAATATTCTTACCCTTAGAATGATGGAAACAGCTGAAATGGGATCCATAACCTAATCAGATCATGCTCCGCTTAGCTTAATTCTTAAATCTGCTAAGTTCTTAGGTAGGATATGTCATTGGAGGCTTAATGAGTCCCTGCTTAAGAACCTATCATATTGAGAGGAACGGAGTAAGCATTTAGTTGACTTCTTTCAGGTCAGCACGGGTTCGGTGTCTTCGAGTGCTACTTTACGGGAAGACCAAAAGGCTGTTTTTAGAGGAAAATGCATTGAGTTAGGTACCCGGATGAAAAGGGACAGGCATTTGCAAAAAAAACCCTACGAAAGATTGTGTGCTTACGTTCCAAGTTGAAAAGTCTAGCCCTGCATAGTGCTGAAAAATTAATAGTTTTCTCAAAACAGAGGTACTATGAGAAGGCCAATAAGGCTCATACTCTTATAGCTAAGATGTTGCGAGATGATGCGGAACGTTTAACTCCACACTCCCTGAAAGATGCTGGTTGGTTCCCATTTCTAAACCAGATTCAATAGCAACAATTTTCCATTTTTCTAAACTTTACAACATACCCTGCAACTTACCTACAGACTTTGCAGGGAGAGAAAACTTACTGAGGGATTTTTTGGGTTCTTGTAATTTACCTGTTCTTGGTTCTGCGGCATCAGCGTCACTAAATCTCCCTATTACGGATTAAGAGATTGTGGAGACTCAAACATATTCCAGCCAGAAAATTGCCAGGCCCAGATGGCCTTGTGTACCTTTATTACCATTTTTTTTTTTTTTTTTTTATCATCACTTACTTCCATGCTTAGTGTCACTCTATAATTATCTTACTAGGCTCTCCCATTCCACACGTTATACTTCATTCTTATATAACATTAATTCCCAAGCCTGATAAGGATCCACTAGAGTGCGGTAGTTACAGACCCATAACCTTGTTGAATACAGACCTTAACATTTTTACTAAGATACTAGCAAATTGATTAGCCGTTCATATGCCACATTTGATTAATAAAGACCAAGTGGGCTTTATTCCAGGTAGACAGGCAGGGGACAATACTAGGAGACCAATAGATTTAACCGATATAGCAAATAAGAAACAAGAGTCTATACTGGTCCTTCGTTTAGATGCAGAAAAGGCCTTTGACCATTTGAATTGGTCCTTAACAGCATTTGGGTTTGGAGGGCCGTTTGTTACCGCGCTCCGGGGTATCTATTCCAATCACTCAGCTACGCTTAGGCTCCCTCATGCAATTTCCCCACTAATACAAATTGGGAATGGAACTAGGCAGGGATATCCCCTTTCCCCATTACTTTTTGCCCTTTGTATTGAGCCTTTAGCGGCGACAATTAGACTGCATTGGGACATTGGAGGGGTCTCATTGAAAAAGACTGGTCTTTAAGATCTCTTTATGCCGATGAGGTTTTATGAACCCTGAACAACCCTTTAATTACCCTCCCAAATCTGCACGCTTTATTGGATCAATTCGGGAAACTATCAGGTTATAAAATAAATACTTCTAAAACTGAGGCTATGCCAGTTAATGTTCCTGCTGATCACTTGGGTCATCTCAAGGCAAAATTATAACTATAGTTGGAAAATGGACGCTTTAAAATACTTAGGAGTCCATTTAACTTCAGAATATTCCTCTCTTTTCAAACATAATTTCCCAAAACTCATTTGTGAACTAGAGAGACTGTTGGATAGATTGAATAAGTTAGCGCTGTCTGTTTGGCCGCATTGCAGCTATTAAAATGTCTATTTTCCCGAAATTGATGTATTTTTTTTGAGACCCTTCCAATTCCCATTCCCTTGACAACTCTCAGATCTCTACAATCCGATCGAATTCATTTTGAATGGGCCCGTAAGAGGCATACAACACTCTGGAATGTGCCGTTAGCAGGAAGGTCGAATGGGGGACTAGCAGTACCGGATGTTGTAAAATCCTACTGGGCTGCCCAATTAAGAGTTATTTCATCCTGGTCTACACTTTTTGAATACACTAGATGGATGGAAATTGAGAAATTAGTTGGTCAATGTGCACCGTCTCAAAATCCGGCATTCTACTGTCAATTTCTGTGGGTGGAAGGAAATTGCTCACTTTTGTCTTTGTAACGTGGATCAAGGATGGTCGATACCCAGTAATCGCTGTTCATTTTTATTGCCTTGATGCGTGAATCATGTTGCAGGTAATGTAGCATCCAGGCACTCATGTGTGAGATGCTGCCGGGATCTCCCAAGCTTCGGTGTTGAGGGGCACTAACGGGATCTTCCTCCTCTTCTTCCTACTCCTATAATCTGTGCCAACCTCTTACAACGGAAGGGTAATCAGTACTGGTGGTGGTCACCCCTGCCTCCTCGTCCTCCTCCACTTCCTCATCCTGACCGTCCCCAGAGCCCTGGCTAGCCTCATGCGCTCTTCTCTGTGAGCTGAACTGCTGTCCTGCACCCGCCCTCGACCTAGAACCACAGCCTAAAGAAGACCTATACAATTGTGAAACAGTCGGGCCTTCGACATCCTCCGGCGAGTAAGACTCTGTGTCCTCCTCCTATTCCTCCTCCGTCACTCCTGGGACCTGCTGCCGCAGAGTGCCTAATGCTTGTTCCAGTAAATATATAACCAGAACGGTTATGCTGACGAGGGCATTGTCCCGACTGACCATTTTGGTGGCCTCTTCAAAACTGCCAAAGATGATCCTCTCCTGTCTCCACGCTCTATGGGTCAACACCCCGAGGTCCGCACCACTGTTAGTCAGGCCTTTCAACATTTCATACTGCATAATGGCTACTGCCACAATTGCTGGAGCATGTGGAGGGTAGAATTCTAGCGTGTTGCCACATCACATATCAGACAGTTGACGGGGAGTCCCAGATCACGCTGCAGCACTGCCAGTCATGCCAAAGCAGGGTGTGAACGCCAGAAGTGTGAGCTAATACATCGAGCCTTCCCCAGCAGACAGTCAAGACCCGGGTAGCGCTTGAGAAATTTCTGCACAACCAGGTTCATGAGGCAAGGGATGTCCGTAAGTCTATCGATCCTTAGGGCAGCAAGGTGATTGCTCCAGTTGTCGCACACCACCATGCCTGGCGCCAGGTTCTTAGCACCCAGTCATTGTACGGACTGATTGCGCAGAGCTGTCCACAGCACTTGACCTGTGTGTTGACTGTCTGTAAGGTAAATTAATTTAAGAACGGCTTGGTTTCTCTTGGCACGTGATGCTACCTGTTGAGGTTGGGGATCTGGACTCTGCACCATCTCAGCTGTATTTAATAGTATCGGCCGATACCCATCATCAGAGGCACTGTCATCCACCAAACTCGCCCAGTGAGCAGTCAGTGAGATGTAACGCCCTTGACCATGCTTACTAATCCATGTGTTTGTAGCGAGATGGACACAGATGAGGCAGACGCGCTGGAGATCTTTTCTGCAACGTTGTGGGCCAAGTCAGGGACCACTTTTTTGTGAAGAAATGCTTGCTCGGTCTCTGATATTGGGGGCATGCCAGGGCCATGACAAGGCAGAGCCAATCTATGTCCACTAGGCGGAAAGGCAACGTCCCAGGTTGTTCATGGCACAGACAGGACCCCACCTGTCAAACAATCCATTTTAAATAAGGTAAATGTCGTACTCATTCATAACTCGTATGATTTCTCTTATAACTTTTTAATATAAACTCTTCAATGATTTAAAATCCATTGCATACATCCTGAATTTTCATAAATATATGAAATTTAGTATTTAAAAACCTGGAATCCTCATGCTCAGTCTGAGTCCTGGCTATTGGATATCGCTAATATCCAGGACTCAGAGACTGAACATAAGGATTCCAGGTTTTTGAATACTAAATTCCATATATTTATGAAAATTCAGGATGTATGCAATAGACATTAAGTTATAAGTGAAATCATACTAGTTATGAATAAGTACGGCATGTACCTGACTTGAAATGGAGTGCCGACAGTCAGAGTTTTGGAGTTGGTATGTTTGGGGTGAAAGCGTTTTACGCTCCCACACCTGGTACACAGAAGGCTGGCTGCCGTACGGCGTGCAGGTCAAACTGGTGGAAGGAAAAGGTGTAGCCTGTGTTGCTGGTGGTGAAAATCATCCGACAGTGTCTGGGATTAGGGATGGTGCTTGCTCATGCTGCTCTGGCACATCGGCAGCAGAGGACCGTCTTGGAAGTGGTGGAGGAGGCCGAAGATGCCATGGTGGTTGGAAGCCCAGGACTTGTGTGGCCTTTTTTCTCCAAGAAACTATTCCACAGCAATTCATGCTTTCCATGCATGTGCCTATTCATGCTTGTGGTGCTTAAACTCTTTTCATTCTTTCCTCTACTAACGCGTTGACGGCAAATCAGGCATATGATGTCAGTGGATGATCTGAAGCTTGATTGAAAAAGGCCCAGGCTTCACAGGTCCTGGACCTCTTCGACTGTGAAAACCCAGTACCGGTGTTCCCACTGCCACCATTGACCACGGTTGGCGGAGTAATGTCAGCAGACTTGTGCGACCACCCTCTCCCTTTTTTCTTCTTCTTACTTCTGCAGTTAAGAAAGTGTCTAATCTCAAAATCCTGCTCAAGAACATTACGGTGAAAGTTTTACCAGTTTCCACAAAATCACAGGCCACACATCCACTACTTTCTCTCTTTACCAGAGGAACGTCATAAGGTGAATCTTATCCATTATTGAAATGGGTGATTAATTTGTTTGTGTGGGTGACTTTTGCCGCGGTATTTTACATATTTATGGGGTCATTACTACACCTAACGATATCCACACCGCTGCTATTATTACACCCAATTGCACCCAGGCTATTGAGATTCACCTTTTTTTTGGACTACTAATGTAAAGCTGATATATGCTTTGATTTTATCTTAAGTTGGAGTCTAGGCGTTTCCTATAAATTGTTAGCTGTGTGGGTGTAACCTTTTGCTATGAGTAAGGATTGTGGCAAGGTGCTGGTTGTTCTCGGTTTTGTCTTTTTAATCCATTTACCTTTGGCCTGGATATGTTTAATCTTCAATAAAGAAACAAACGTTTTTTTGTACTGCCTTCAACCTATGTACACCGGCTAGTTCATTTCGCAACTTTTTGGATATATTGTATAGACTAAAAGGAATCGCAGAACCGTGCCGAGTCCCTCAGGTGAGCTGAATATTTAATGTTTTTTGAGACTGTCAAACAGCCACACCAGCAGCAGGCAGTGTGGCAGAACCCTATTGGGTGACATTTGGCAGTCGATTTTTACCACCTCACCAATGCCTGCAAGACAAGGCAACATTGAGACACACAGAGACCACCTTAAGACCATGGTCCATGACTACTTGTGGCTCAAATTCAATGTTTTTGGACTTCGTCTGGACCCATTGAACTTCTGGGAGTCCAAACAATGAATGACCTGAGCTTGCTCAACACGCCATAGAAGTTTTTTCCTGCCCAGCAGCCAGTGTTATCTCGCTAATGCACATTCAGCACAGCTGGCGGGATGATAACTGACAAACGTATCCGTCTTTCCCCTGAGAATGTGGATCGTTTGATTTTTTTTTTTTTTACTTTTTTTTATTAAATATCTTCATTTGTCATACAGTTATTACAGACTAGACACAACAACATTCTTTCAACTTGATGTTGTATTGATATAATTTAACATTTGTTTGTTATTTGAAGATACTTTTTCCTTTTTTTTCCCTAACACAACAATTAGAACCACTTACCATTTTGTACGTACGCTAGTACGGTTACTTTATGATAATTTGCGTAATTACATCTTGTACATAACAAACTGAAATTAACCTTAACTAAATCCTGCTGCCAGTAGTATGTCATCTCTTTCCCAACGATTGGAAGCCATCTCATGAGCGATCTCCTCCCCCTCCAATGGATACAACAGGAGAGGCTGTCTTTCCCCATTCCCGGAAAGAAGCTCCGGTTTCCCTGATACTTATAGACTTGAGGCGACGTGTCCCTGTGCATTTTGGTCCATCCCCTTGCGCTTTACTTTTATTCAACCTAGCACTGGCTGTTCTCCCGACAGTTGTCTACCCAGATACCATGCGGTAGTTTCAAACCATGTTTTCACTTTCTGCCTAATTTCCTCTGGCAGTGTATTTTTGAATTTGCCCCACAGGGAAAACAATTTCCCCACCCTAGCCTCCTTATGTAAAGTAGCTTTAAATAATTGAGTTTTTCCCAAAACAAATTAAATGTCGGGCCCCTAGGTTGTACCCATACCTGTAGAATTGCCTTGCGGGCAGCTGCTGCTACTATATGCAGCAATCTCCCATCTCATCTGGACAGCTTTTGCATGTCCCGATCCATAAAGCCAAATATTGCCCATGAGGAATATGGTATAAGAGGTCCAAGGTACTTTTTGCATAATCTAATTTCTGGGCATTCCCATAAACAATGGTACAAGTTGGCTGCGCTTGCGCCGCATTTGAAGCATTTATCCGTTGGGAATCTCCCCATGCGATGTCCCCTTAAGGGTGTGAGATAGGCACCATGTATTATTTTTACAAACATCTCCTTATATCTAGCGGCTGGTAGGTATTTGTATGCATCCCTTAACGCCTCCAGTATCACTGACGGCGTCAAAGAGGCGTCTCTAGTCTCCCATTTTTTTCAGGCCGAGTTCTGACTGATCATAATCATCATCATCAAGGAGGTATTAGATTAGATGTGCTCTTCTCGAGTGTGGATCTAGAAGCGTTTGATCAAAGCCCGTAGCCCCCTTTGGCTGATCCAATGTAGTGCGTCACTTTGGTGATATAGCTCAACTCCTGTATGTAATTAAAGACACTGGGGGTGTTGAGTACTTTTGCTGTACTTCCATGAGGTAGTATGACTTTTTAGGGTCTGGGTGTATAGTTTCATAGTATGTAAGGCCGAAAAAAGACGAGACGTCCATCCAGTTCAGCCTGTTGTGCTAAGGTGTTGATCCAGAGGAAGGCAAAAAACCCAATGAGTAGAAGCCATTGTCCTCATTTTAGGGAAAAATTCCGTCCCGACTTCCAATCTTGCAATCGGAAAAATTCCCTGGATCAATGACTCCTATCAGCAGAATCCTAGAACACTATAACTTGTTATATTATTATGCTCCAGAAATGCATCCAAACCCTTTTTGAACTCCTGTTAGTGAATTCACCATGACAAGTTCCTCTGGCAGAGAGTTTCCACCGGGGCGGTTCGTCCTCCCTCCCCCCCCCGGGTGGTTGGGGGGGGGTTCCCCCCTTTTGAGTCTCACTGCTCTTACAGAAAGAATCCCTTTCTGGGTCATTTTTTATGTAGAAACTTTCGTTCACTCAAGACGTAGAGGATGCCCCCTTGTTCTAGATACAGTCCTGGTATAAATAAATCTTGGGATAAAATAAAAAAAAAAAGGAGATCTCCTATATTTTGACCTTTGATGTATTTAAACATATTTATTATAATGTCCCCCCTAAGCCTCTTTTCTCTAAACTAAATAACCCTAATCTGCTAAATCTTTCTGTGTAATGTAGTCACCCAGTTCCTTTTATTTATTTTGTTGCGCCCATCCTTTGTACCTGTTCAAGCTCTACAATGTCTTTCCTGTGCACTGGTGCCCAAAACTGTTACACAATATTCCATGTGTGGTCTAACCAGTGACTGTATATGGGAGAATAATGTTCTCATCATGTGCCCTCTATGCCCCTTCTAATGCACCCCATGATCACTATTTGCCTTGGCAGCTGCTGTCTGACCAACTGGGCTGCTACATATTAAGTTTACTGTCACCAGCGATTCCCCAAGTCCTTCTCCATGTCACTTTTACCCAGCCTTTTTCCATTTACCAGTAGTCATGTAATGGATTTTTCCTATCCATGTGCATAACCTTGCATTATCTGTGTTTAAACCTCATTCTGCCATTTCCCCTGCCCAGGCATACAACTTATCCAGATCCCATGTAATAACCACATTATCCTCTATTGTGTGATTACTTTACAGAAGCTTTGTATCGTACTGCAAAGGATCGATAATCTACACGTGCAATCCATGTGTAAGAACGTTAATGAATTGTAGAAGAGGATAGGGTCCCAATACTGTACCCTTTTGGTACCCCACTAGTAGACAGCAATCCAGTCAGAGTATGTACCTTAATTACTACCCTTGTTTTCTATCAGTGAGCCGTTGCTTACCCACGTTTTCCCCCAGTCCAAGCATTCTCATTTTACATACCAACCTTTTAAGTGGCACCGTATCAAATGCTTTAGAATAATCTAGAATATATGACAACCAGTGCCTCTACCCCGATCCCAGTCTAGCCACTGACATCCTCATAGAAGCTGAGAGATTAAGTCTGACAGGACCGATCCTTCATAAGACCCATGCAGGAACGGCGGATACTTTATTTTCAGTGAGATACTCCAGGATAGCATCTCTGAGAAAACTTCAAACATTTTTACCTACAACAGAGGTCAAACCTACCGGCCTATAGTTTCCTGGACACTTTTTTGACCCCTTTTTGAATATTGGCAACACATTAGCTATTGCGCCAATCCCTTTTTGGACATACCCCGTTAATTAGACAAGACCATAAATTATAATATTTAAGAATAGGGGCCTATCCATATGACATCACTTAACTCCCTTAGGACACACGTAGGTGTATGCCAATCTGGTACCCTTGGGATATGTCTATTTTAATCTTCTTAGACGGAGCTGCACTTTCTTGGGTAAGACAGGAAACTTTTAAGTTGGAGTTTACCTCATTCCCTTGTTCAACAGGAGCTCATCCTCCTCGTAAATACAGTCGAGAAAGATACCTGTTTATAGGTTTGCTTTTTTCTCATCGCCCTCTACTGTCTCTCCCTCAGAAATTTCAAAGAGGCCAACGATTTTCTGTTTTAAATCTTTTTACTATTTATATAGTTAAAAAATATTTTGGGGCTTAGTTTTACTTCTATGGCGATACGTCTTTCTGTCTCCAGCTATGCTTCCTTTATCTTTATTTTACACACTTTATCTTTTTGCCCTAATGCTTCTTAGTCTCTTCACAACCCTCCTGTTTTATAGTAGTGAAAGCTTTCTTTTGTTTTTTATTGCCTTCTTTTACATCCCTGTGATCCACATTGGTTTTTCCTGTTTCCTAATATTTTTATTACCATAAGGTATGTACCTCTCACAGTGGTAGCCTTCTTCAAGAATGTTTTCTAAAAATACCCATTTAATTATAGATCTGCCATATTTAAAAACCATTGTCCAGTCAATACGGTATAGGGCTTCCCTAAGCAGAATAAACTTAGCCTTCTCTAAAATTCAGTGTTTTTTTTGTGGCTCCTTGACAAAAAACCTATGAAGGATAAACGGAAATTTATTATATTATGGTCACATTTTCCCAGGTGCCCCATCAACCTGAACCTTTGTTACTCTTCAGGACAATTAGTCCAATATTAAAATCTAGAAGGGCCTTTCCTCTAGTCGGTTCTTTGCACCATTTGGCAAAGTTAAATTATCATTAGTTATTGACAAAAACCTGTTTCTTTGTGAGGAGCTTACAGGTTTCAGATTCCCAATTGTTGTCTGGATAGTTAAAGTCGCCCATAATAAAACAACCACATTCTGATTAGCCGCCTCATCTATTTGCCTGAGATTACAGTTTTCTATGGTCTGTTATACTTGGGGGCCTTATAGCAGACCCCTATTAGTATTATATTGTTATTGTTACCCCCATGTATAATTACCCATAATGATTCACACTGTTCAATTACCTGTAATACTATATCTTCCCCGGCAGTGTTGGCTTCAGACAGGATTTTACATAGGACAGTCACCTCCCCCTTTCCGGTCCTTTACGATCCTTTATAAATAACTGTAAATCCTGTAAGTTAAAACCGGCCCAGTCGTAGCTCTCGTTCCAGCCATGTCTCTGTTATCCCCACTGTGTCATATTTTTCTTCAGCTATTAGTAATTCTAGTTTCATTGTTAGATGTTGGTCAGACTCCAGACATTGGTCTGCATGCAATTTAGAGATTTTTCAGTTTTTATTCACTCTCCCTGATATTTTTAACTATTGCTACACACCTCCCTCCACGCCCCCCCTGATTTATTACTAATTCCTAAGCTCCTATCTTCACATCTTGCATGCTATCTTTGTAGTTACACCTCCCCCCCAGTCCCTAGTTTAAATATTCTCCAACTTCCTGGCCAATTTCTCCCCTCTGCCCTCTCTGGTGTGTCTCGTGGAACAGGTAAATATCTCTGAAAATATAACTCTGGAGGTCCTTGCCTTGAGCTTTTGGCCTAAGTGCCTGAGATCATATTTAAGAACACTCCACTACCTCTAACTTTGACCAATGTTGGCCAATGTGACCAATGACCAGCTGTATTCTCACCAGCCCCACCTAGCAGTCTGTCAACCCGATCCGCGATATGTCGAACTCGGGCCCAGGGTTAAACAACATACTGGTTCGACGAACACCGTCTTTGTGACAGATTGCCCTGTCTGTGCCCCTAATTATGGATCCCCAACTACTAGCACCTGTCTAAGCCTGACCTGCATCCCCTATTCCCCATCCTTACTGGAGCAGACATGGGTAGTGGTCCTTGCTGCAGCAACGCTATTTCTGAGCTGATATCCCCCTAATCTGCCATCTTGCAAATTTGTTGGTGTGTACCAAATCAGGACTAGCCTTCCCCTACACTCTTCCCTCTACCCTTCTTCTGACTGTTTCCCCTTCTAGCTGCCCCAATGTCCTGCACCTCCTATGCTACCACCCTCCCCACATCTACACCTTCGAGAGTAAGTGCTCAGTGAGCGGCAAACTCGCTTCCAAGTTGGCATGGATCTCAGTGTCCGCCACATGCTCATTAGATCCAGGATCCGGGCTTCTAATTGCAGTGTGCACACCATCTTGCACAGCTGTATGCCTCGAACTGTTGCTCAAGTATGGCATACATTGCACAGTGTTTGCACTGGACAGCAATGTAAACATCGGAACTCATGGGGATGTTACCAAAAAGATATAGAATACAATCTTATAAAAATAAGCATACATACTGTCCCCCTCCTAAACTCCCCATATTAAAGTACTCTCAATCTTAAGTCTCCAACACTTAAAAGAAACACACTTTAAGGCAAACAAAATGTTTCAACTGTTGCAGGCCCAGAGCATGCCAAATTTTGAAAACATTATGTGGTTTGCCTTCTTGAAAGTCCGGATTCGACAACAAAAATAGAAGTGGGGAATAGTCTGGGTTTAAATGCTTGTTTTATTGGATTTTCCGCCATGCCCTCCATATAGGCATCAACATGTGGTTCGTCCTCGTCGCCGGCGGTATCCTATCAAAGGGTAAGTGTACAAAATTGAGGAGGGAAATATGGGGAAGATTCCACTGATCCAGCACGCCGTCTGTAAAAACACGTGTGGACCGCGCCCAGTTGGCCAAGAAATGACCCAAAGCGGCAAGGTTATATAGGCGTATATTGGGGAATCCTGGTGCAGGAGGAACAGAGGGATATATGCTTTCTTGTTGTATCAAATGAATGTCCTGTATTGTGCATTTATAATTTTTTCCTCCCCAGGGCGCAAGTAGATAGGGAGTATGTGAAAAAGGTAAAGTAAATGGGGAAACTCCACCATTTTAATTAGGCTACATCTCCCTGAAAAAGATAACGGAAGTTTGTACCACCTCTTCATGGTGTCAGAGAGCTATCCCAAGTATACATCCATGTTTTTGCTATACAGGGTATCTGGATTTCTGGTTAGCCATACTCCAAAAAACTTAATTTCGTTCTTACACCACCGAATTGTTTGTGGACCATATGGGTACCGCTGGGCCTTGTAAGAGCATACCCTCACACTTAGACGTTGTGGGGAAAATCATGACAAGGCACCCCTGTCCATCACATGTTCAAGTATTGGGGACAACGTCTGTTTCAGGTTGGCTATCATTAAGAGGAGATCATCAGCATAGGCCGTGACCTTTATTTCTCGATGGGGAAAAGAGATACCTTGGTAGAGAAGAGATTGGGAAATATGATATAATAGGGGTTTAATGGATAAATTAAAAAAAAAGGTGATAGTGGGCAACCCTGCTTAGCTCCCCTAAAGAGGTCTGATTGTATGCTGTTGTTAATGGGCGGACAGGGAAGAGTGGAGCTGGATTAACAGGTGGAGTCTAACAAAGCTGGAGAAGAGGCCCTCAAAGCTTCTACGCACTAAAGTAGCATTTAGAAAAGGCCAGGACACTTTGTTGAATGCCTTTTCGGCGTCTAGGCTAAGAAGCATTGACACAGGCTGCCCAGCCTCCCGGGCTTGCGTTATCGCTGCCATGGCTGTTCGCATATTTTTCATGGAATGCCTGTTGGCGATAAATCCACTTTGCGAGGGGTGAACAATTTGCGTTAGAAGATTTTGTAGTCTAATGGCTAGAATTTTGGCCAAGATTTTGTAGTCCTGGTTTATTAGGGATATTGGCCTGTATGAGGCCAATAGGGTTGATCTCTCTGGGGCTTTAAAAGTAGTATAGTATGGGAGTCATGGAAGGAGTCCACTACCGCTGATTTCAAATATATATCATTATATAAATTTGTGAGAAGGGGGGCAGTTTCCCCGGCTATGGATTTAAAAAACTCAGCCGAGTATCCATCCGGTCCTGGGGATTTCCTATTCGCCAGTCCCGCGACCACCATGTGCACCTCTCCCTCTGTTATTTCAGCCTCTAACTGCAACCTTTGTTCCTCTGTGATGCCTGGCAAATTCAGTGAGCTTAGGAAGGATGACACCTTTTGGGTGTCGTAGGGATCAGCACTATAGAGCGATTCGTAAAAAGCTATGAGTTCTTTTTCTATGTCTCGGGGGTTTGTAAGTATTTTTCCTGTAGAATGGGATTTTATTGCCGCTATAGGGGGTCTTGCCCGCCAGGGTTTTTTGGCATTTGCCAAGAGCGATCCCGTTCTATTTCCCCATCTATAGAATTTGTTTTGCTGTATCCTTAGGTGGGCTTTGGATTCCCATTGGAGAAAGGTATGAAGCCGTTCTTGTGCCGCTAAAATTTTTTGTTTATGGTCTATCGAGGGATCTAGGGAGAATTTATTTTGGAGGTGGCGAAGGTTTGAATACAGCTCCTGAAATTTTTTGTTTTGGATTCTGCGCCTCATGCTTATGTAACTTATGATGTGGCCTCGCATGACAGTCTTTGCTGTTAGCCACAGCAGAGGTGCATCTTGTGCGTGGTCCGCATTGTCTTTCAGGAACTGCAACCAATGCATACGGAGGAATTCCTTGAAGTCATCTGATTGACAAATCCTGGGAATCTCCAACCATAGGCCTTAGGAAGGGAAGATCTACCTCCTAACGAGACCGTTATGGGAGCGTGGTCAGAAATCGTAATAGGGAGTATGTCAGCCTCTTGAATGACGTGATATAGAGGACATCAGCGCCAAATCTATACGTGAAAACGATCCATGTACAGACTAATAGAAAGTGTAGGATCTCGATGTTGGGTTAACTGCTCTTCAATAATCAAAGACATCTAGTTTAATAATCAGATGTTCTAGGGGAGAGTTGGCCGCTGGCCGGTCAGCGGACCTGGAGATCTATCTAATTGGGGATTGGGTACAGCGTAAAAATTGCCCTTTAGAACAAGGTTAGAGAATGATCGAGTATTAAGAAAAGTGGCAATATCAACAAAAAATTCTCTGTTTCCAATACACGGGGCAAAGACGTTTAGTAACGTATAGTGGTCTGCTATTCTCACTTTCATATATATGAATCTACCCTCCGGATCAGTGTATTGCTCATCTATGTATTGGACCAGCCCTCTTTTAAAATAAATTGCTACACCTCCGGATTTCAATATGTAATTAGCAAAAACCGGTGGGTCTAGCCACGGAGCCCATATCAGGAAGAATTTATCATTTTGCCAGTGTGTTTCCTGCAAAAAGAACACGTCTGCTTTCAAACGCTTCATGTGAGTCAAATTTTTCCGGCTTTTCTCTGGGACATTTAAGCCTGCTACATTCCAAGACACAAATTTAAGCTGCGGGGCAGGTGGGGACTCTACTCCTTCTCCTATTGGCGTACTCATCCCGTCTTTTGCCACTGTGGTGCTAACGGTGAGATCCTTACATTAATGAGAACCCAAGAGGCGTCCCAACGAGCGCCCTCACGTTCAACACATATCGGGGGGAGGAAAGTCGCCCCATTCTCTAAGTTTTGCATAATCAGGTGTTTTTCGTGGGAACATAAATAATGACATTCTATCTTGCATACCATGGCATATTTCAACATAAACCAGAAAAACGGTGAAAAACTTTGGCCTATAATCGGCCGAACTTGTTGACCCATTTGTACATCAATAAACATGTCAAATGGCATCTGCCCAGGGATCACATCCCGCATCCAATAAAGCATGACCATACATCCTATCTAAAGTTCCGTTATCTACCGGGTGTCGGAGGGGGTGGTTTGAAAAGAGGGGGAAAGGGTTTCCCCTTCACCCCTCCGGAAGCCAGTCCACAGATCTGTCCGCCAGGAGTGGTAATTATTCATTATGCATACACAGCATCAGGAGTTCCTCTGATGATGGTTGGAGGCAATATGAGCCCAGAGGCTCAACTAAGAAAAAAGTCCTGAGCTATCCTTTGCTCTTCCCCCAATCCCCTGTATCAAACAGAGTTCACCCTGTCAGAGGAGTGATCGTTACCCAGGCGCTTGCGGCAAGAACCTTCTGTTCGCCTCCTCCGGCATCTTGTAAATGGATACCTGACCACTTTCTTTTACTCTGAGCTTTGCAAGGTACAGCAACTGGACGCGTTCCCCACTGTTGTGAAGGTGTTTGCAGACCAGGTGAAATGCCTTTCTTTTTTGGGTGACCTGCATGGAAAAGTCCTGAAATATTAGTATCCTGTCCTCCCCCACTCGGAGATCCCTGCTTTGTCTGTATGCTCTAAGGAATTTTTCTTTGATCACCCAGTTCTAACATTTTGCGACAAAAGGTCTGGGTCTGTGTCACGTACACGCTCACCAGCAAGTGACTGGGGGCCACTGTAATGGGGTAGATTTATCTCCACTTGCGCTCACCTCTCAATCAGGTAGCGAATCAAGCATAAATCGCACCAAAAGACAGTTCCAGCCCCCCCAAAGTTATCCGCTGACACCACCTTCCTTCAATAATCAAAAAGGAATCAGCCAGAAGGAATCCGATTCCTAACAGATATTCTAAAACCACATAAAAAAAAATGCTTACAGGGCCACCTCACTCATCTCCAGCAGCTACAAAAAAAAAACAAAACACTCTCCGTGCAGCAACAAGAATTCACGTATTACTGATAACTTTAATATGAACGATAGGTACAGTGCTTACATGAAAAATACGATAACAATGACTATGATATACACATCAATACAGTTATGAAAATAAAAGGGATATAAACTTAGAAGATTTCACACTTACAAGGTGTCAGCCTTCAGATCCAAGGGGCATGGAAAGAAAATGGAACACAGCTCAATCAGAAATTGAACCCCAGGCTATGAACACAGATTTGAGTCTGGCCATGTGTTTTATAGGCCCAAAACTCTGTCCAGGTTTCCCCACCTCTCTCATATTTGCCTACTCTTTTACTGGCTGAAAATATAACGAGGTGGGTGGACACTTGATTGTCTTATGAGGGTGGTTGCTTACTATCCTCACCAGATGGCAATCATGGACTGCGCTTCTGCTGTGGACAGATCAATGAAAGGGTTTATGGTTGGGGGGTCACAGGTCATCAGGTATTCTGGACAGCTTGCATATACAACTTTGGCAATAAACTAATAAAACCCATGTTATCTAAACATTTGGGTTAAGTAACAGTCAAAAGGCTGGGGTGAGAATCTGCAGACCAATGCTACAAATTCCATTCCTACAGAGCTACAGGAATTCTAGACTACAATCTAAGAAATGGTTTTAGGACAAATACAGAATACATTTAATTTTCAGTATGCTACATTACAGTCTGCATCTTTGTTCTCGTGCTGCGCCCATGTGATGAACCCTCTCTATTGTTAACAGAACTCTAGGTGTGTCCAGGCCCAGAGCTATGGTCAAATCGTTGATCCAGTGCGTCTGCTACAATGTCTTCTGGAATGCCTATAAAACTATTTAGTCTCTCGCGATTCTCCAAATCATCAATTTTGTTTTTGCAGGCTCTCCAGTTGCGACTGATTTGAAGCTGAGACCTCCTCAATTCTCGTTGTACTTTCCTCTATGGACACCGTGCGGGCTTCCAGCTCAACGATTCGTTGCGAGTTACTGGTAATCTGGGCTAAAGTGGCGTTAATTGACGCCTGGATAATATCTAGCCTCTTGTCTAAGGCTGGTAAGATGTGGTTGGAGACTTCCTGTGCCACCGACATAGCCTGGTGGGTGCTGCCTGGCGATGAAGGGGGATCGCTGAGCGGAGATCCAGGTGAGGACAGATGTCTTTATTTGCGTTCTTTTTGCGTCTGGGGTCTGCTGTGAATGTTTCGGAGAAGAAGTGGCCGCAACTCTATTCGCAGCTATGGAGTTTGATCTTGTACGCCTATTGGTTTTTGATAGTTGTACAAATTTGTCCACGCTTCATAGGCGGAGATCAGGCTACTTGTGGCGCATTACAGGTCCAAACAACTGTATACAGGGTCTCCGTGGGGGGCCAAGCACTGTCTGAGTGCAGTGAGGGGTCTCAGTAGATGGTCGTCAGCAAGAAATCTTGTCTGGACTGAAACAGCAAGGGCCTACTGCTGCTGCTAGTTGTGCGCCGTTTCCACTGTTATGTCCCAGTGTGGGGAGGGAGCAAACCCGTGATGGTAGCTGGTGTTTTGAGCCTTCTAGAGCCCCAAGAATGCAATAACTCCCCAGTTCTTTGATCAGCGCTGACTCGCTTAAGATAGCAGGCGAACAATCACAGCATGTCTGTGAGCCGCCTTGTGATAGCTCTCCCCCAAGAGAACTCACCCCAGTCATGGGTCTGCCCGAGGGCGTAGAATGTCCTGTGCCGCGTCTCACCTGCGGCTCCGGTCCGGGGTTCTGACGCGTGGCCTGCAAAGCTATGCTCCCTGCACCTCCAAAGCTGTTGCCCGCTGGTGCTCTTCCACCGCCGGTCCAGCAGTTGCGGCGGTAGCTGAATCGTGCGGAGGGTATCTTTCATCCGCGCCTCCTCGCTGTGAGGGTCTCTCTGGTCTCCGCGCGGCCCAAGATGGCGCCTGCCGTCCCCAGCAGGCGGGGAGATGCACCGGACAACTGGCAAGGGGACTCTGTGCCCGCGATGCGGCCGACCCGGGACCCGTACGATGGGGCTCTCCGAGGAGTGTTCGGTAAGTCCCGGTGTGTCCGCTGAGCCTCTGGTCTGGTGGTCTCTCAGGTGCCTCTCGCGTCTGGCGCTGGTTTACGGCGTGGTCTTGGGGCCCTTCTTGCATGTGCAGTGTATTTTACTGCTTGCGCACTCCGGGCTTCCAAATATTGCTGCCTCCTCCGCTCCAAGTCCTGCAGAAGCAGATGATAGGTTTTTCGGCCTCTGCCCTTACAGGATGGGTCAGATATCCGTGGATTTCGCTGGGCTCGAGCAGGAGCAGCTCTAAAATGTGGCCATGCTAGACGGCCCGCCCCTGGAAGTCCCGATCCTTTGACATTTATAAAAATGAATCAAGTGTGAATCTCTGACCATTTTGTTGCCCCGGTTGCCGGTGTCACCGACTAGTATACTGTAGCATGTTTTCTTGACCATGTGGAATACACATTTAAACTACACTACATTTCAGGTTTGTAGTTACTGTGCCTGCTGCTTCTACAAATTGTATTCTACTGCTGCCAACAGCTAGATTTACAAGTCTTATGGCTGAATTTATTTTGAAATATACACCTGTATGACCTTCATATGCACGACCTACACCTCCTCCTTGAAGCCCTCCAAATCTTCATTTTTTTTTAAATGCCTCCACCTGTACTACCACCAAATGTACCAAGTCCTGTTATCCCGAACCTCGATGTTTGGCATGTTCTTGCTGTAACCAATGGTACTGCCGTCTAATCTAGTTCAGCCTGCAGAGGCGTAGCTTGAAGGTCCTGGGCCCTGGTGCAAAAAGTGAAATGGGGCTCCTGCCAGTTACCAGGTGTCTTATGTGTCAATGGGGCTTTTGGGCCCTCTCCGGGTGCAGAGCCCCATAGCAGCTGCTACCGCTGCACCTACTGTAGCTACGTCCCTGCTTGCAAGCTGTCCTCATCTTTTCAGTTAGCCGTTGAAAGGAATGATGCACTTTAGCCTCTCAATCTTTTTCTGTCACTCTTAGAGCCATATTTTCTTCACCAAGTTGTTCCACATATCCAGTTTACTGTTATGGATGGTAATTCCAGCTTCTCCTCACCTGTATAGGTATAAAAATTAACCCAAACATCTTCTCCCCTATTGTCTTTAATGGGGTTTGAGTTTGAATCAAACACAACTACTGTTCGAAGTTAGAATCGAATGTTTTACTGTTCGATCATCACTAGTGACTATCCCGCAGCATTGTATCAGTACAGTATTTGTTCTCTTCATTTATTCCAGACCTGTTTTTATTTTTTTATTTTTTTGAGTGAAGATGGAGCCATCTCATTGCTTCATCATTATTATAATACCAAAGTATTTAATCAGTACTACTCTGTACTGTCTCTGCTTTTCTTTGTATGAATGGTGCCTTAAATTGTCTTTGTGTATCAAACGGTATCGCATCTATTGGACAGCTGTTATTATATGTTTTTGTTACTGTAAAATGTAATAAAATTTTTTTGTTTTATTTAAATGTCTTTATTTGGACCGTCAAAAGTTAAATACCAAATGGTACAAATATTTTGCATCAACAGTAAGGGCTTGTTCACACGACGTTTTTGATCTTTTTTACGGATCCGTTTTTGAGGAGTGAAGAGCGCATCTGAAAAACGCAACAGTTGATACTTTATTTGGATCCATATTGTATGCTTTTCAAGTTGCTTTTTACGGATCCACTTTCCATCGGCATCTCTCTCTCTGTCAGCAATTCACCTCCCCAGCAGCAATTCACTTCCCCAGCCATCCATCCCCCTGCAGCACCTCACCTCCCCAGCCAGCCATCCATCCCCCTGCAGCACCTCACCTCCCCAGCCAGCCATCCATCCCCCTGCAGCACTTCACCTCCCCAGCCAGCCATCCATCCCCCTGCAGCACCTCACCTCCCCAGCCAGCCATCCATCCCCCTGCAGCACCTCACCTCCCCAGCCAGCCATCCATCCCCCTGCAGCACCTCCCCAGCCAGCCATCCATCCCCCTGCAGCACCTCACCTCCCCAGCCAGCCATCCATCCATCCCCCTGCAGCACCTCACCTGTCCAGCCAGCCATCCATCCATCCCCCTGCAGCACCTCACCTGTCCAGCCAGCCATCCATCCATCCCCCTGCAGCACCTCACCTGTCCAGCCAGCCATCCATCCATCCTGCAGCACCTCACCTGTCCAGCCGCCGATCCCCCGTCCATCCAGCCGCCGCCGCTCACCTCCGATCCCCCGTCCATCCAGCCGCCGCCGCTCACCTCCGATCCCCCGTCCATCCAGCCGCCGCCGCTCACCTCCGATCCCCCGTCCATCCAGCCGCCGCCGCTCACCTCCGATCCCCCGTCCATCCAGCCGCCCACTGCGCTTTTCGAATCCGCTTTCAGGATGCAAAGCGCCCCTGATACGTACCCGGAGTGTGGAGCGCTTTTGGACAGGTGCCAAAAGCGGACTTCATTATCTCCTATGGGCTTTCACTTGCGTAAAACGCAATAAGAATTGACATGTCAATTCTTAAAGCGGATGCGAAAAGCGCACTGCAGGAGACCTCTCAAAAGCGCATCGCCGATCTCCCCTGAGAACGGCAATGCGCTTTTGCCATTGAACGCAATGTTAATCACACTGACAATTGTTAGATCCGTTTTGCGGATCCGTAAAACGGATCACAAAAACGTCGTGTGAACAAGCCCTAAGAAGTAACATACATATTATCACAATAGTAGAAATAAAATAAAAGCAAATATTGAACCATGAATATTTCGGTACCTTCAATGATCTTGACAGTCTCTTTTTTTCTGTTAATTACTTACTCAAAACATAAAGAACCAAGTAAACATTGGACACAAAGGGGTTTTGCCACCATGTAATGTTGACGTGGGAACCTCCAAAAAGGGTATTTAATCACTTTTCTAAATATATGTGATTAAAAAAAGTGAAAACTCTGAGAGCTACAGCATTTCTCAATCCCCCTTAGTTACCTCAAAGCTTCCCATAGACACGACCCAGGAGATGACAGGCCGGGCTTGCGTGAAACACTTCTTATCTGATGACAGGCAAAATGAATGAGCTTTTAAGGCACCGGGTAGACAGTGCGGTCTGAGGCTGTGTCTTGCTGTATTGAGAATCCACTCTTATACTGTTATTATTTCACTTGGCAGCAGTGGTGCTGTTGGACCACTGGGCAGTGCCCCTCATCTGTGTGGTTTTTGCTGCGGTGGTGGCCGCCATGCAGCGTTATCCCCATTTAGCGTAGAGACCCACTTCATAGAGGTCGCCGCGACGTGGCAAGTGGGCCTATACGTTTTGCGCAAAAGGTATACTAAGAACCTCCTGTTCTTTTTTTATATAGTTTTGCTGAGAAGCATTAGATAAACGTATAGTGTAAGGATGTGCGGTCTATGTTTCTCTTTTCCATGTTTGTATTATTTTTATTAGGTTAGCTCTCCCCATGAAGTTGAGTGTAATATTTTCCCAGGTTTTCAGTGTGTACGTTGCCTTTGAGACATACCTCTTAAGGTTGTCCTAGTATATATGTGCCAGGTTTCTGGTAAGCAGGATACCTAGATAAGTTAGTAAGGATGAACACCAGCGTATATTAACTGTCGATGACCACAAGGGCCTGGTAGGACCTTTCAAGAGAAGGCCCTCACACTTATCCACATTGATCTCGTATCCCGAGGGGGCCCCTTCTCCCGAATCACTTCCAGGACATGGGGCAAATTTTGTTTAGGGTTGGTATCAATAATATATCATCTGCATAAGCAGTGAGTTTTAATATCTGGTTATATTTCCCGATACCCCATATAGAGGACTCCTGATAGATATAATATAGAAGAGGGTCTATAGAAAAATTGAACAATATGGGCGACAGGGAACACCCATGCTTTACCCCCTTGAAGAGGTTGACTGGTTGTGTCACATGGCCATTCAGTAAAAGTGAAGTAGAACAGTTCAAATGAAGATCTAAAAAATGTAGAAAGGTGGACTCGAACCCTCTTTTCATCAGGGTAGCACTCAAATAGGGCCAGGAGACTTTGTCAAAAGCCTTCTCGGCAAGCTTAGAAGCATGGATACCAGATGGTCTGGCTCCTGAGCTGCCAATATCGCCGCCGTTGCTACCCCAACGTTTCTAACCGAATGACGGTCCGCCACGAAACCCGACTGATATGGGTGTATGATCTTAGGTAAAAATTTCTGGAATCTATTGGCTCTAATTTTTGCCAGCAGTTTATAATCTTGATTGAGCAACAAAATGGGCATATATGATGTGAGGAGGGTGGGGTCCTTGCCTGGCTTTAGGAGTAATGTGGTTCTTGAATCAAAAAAGGAGGGCAACTCTCGAGAACAGAGTTGGATATCGTTAAATAGTGTGGTTAAGTACAGAGTCACCTCAGGTTTCAAGATCTTAAAAAATTCAGCTGAGAAGCCGTCCGGGCCCAGTGCTATATCACCGGCCGAGGATGCGATAACGCTACGTACTTCCTCCTCCGTAATGTCCTGCTCTAGTTCATTACGCTACTCCTGAGATATGCCCGGCATCTGAACAGAGTCAAGAAAGGTCAGGGTTTTGGGCTCGTCCAATGGGGGCGCATTATATAGAGTTTCGTAGTATAATATAAATGCCTGCTCGAAGTCGTTTAATTCTCTAAGAAAAATGTAAAAGGCTGTGCACATCTAATATATACTTTGAAAACGTAAGCATAGGTGCACACTGAAAGGCAATGACATACATCTAATACATAAATCAGTGGCACACTAAAGACTAAGTAAAACCTCAAGTTTATATAGGAATATAGGAAATGCTTTACAGCTAAGGAAAATATGAAAAACCTGGGACTCTTAGTTTACAGTATTTGATCAAAGATTGTATTAAGCTCACCTCCCAACACGTCAAGGGGTTCCCAGAGCAGGTGAGTCCCTACACTAAAACATGTTACCTTACTAGGAACCTGCAATTGAGTTAACCTGCACATATTTATATGAGGTGGTTGAGTGCAGCAAGCCAATGAGATTGCCATCTCCCAAATAGACTGAAAAATGTAAAAAGGCTGTGCACATCTAATATATACTTTGAAAACGTAAGCATAGGTGCACACTGAAAGGCAATGACATACATCTAATACATAAATCAGTGGCACACTAAAGACTAAGTAAAACCTCAAGTTATATAGGAATATAGGAAATGCTTTACAGCTAAGGAAAATATGAAAAACCTGGGACTCTTAGTTTACAGTATTTGATCAAAGATTGTATTAAGCTCACCTCCCAACACGTCAAGGGGTTCCCAGAGCAGGTGAGTCCCTACACTAAAACATGTTACCTTACTAGGAGTCCATTCAGACTGCCACTTCCCCAGGAGTGATAGGAACCTGCAATTGAGTTAACCTGCACATATTTAAATGAGGTGGTTGAGTGCAGCAAGCCAATGAGATTGCCATCTCCCAAATAGACTACAAAATGTAAAAGGCTGTGCACATCTAATATATACTTTGAAAAGGGGGAAGTGGCAGTCTGAATGGACTCCTAGTAAGGTAACTAGTTTTAGTGTAGGGACTCACCTGCTCTGGGAACCCCTTGACGTATTGGGAGGTGAGCTTAATACAATCTTTGATCAAATACTGTAAACTAAGAGTCCCAGGTTTTTCATATTTTCCTTAGCTGTAAAGCATTTCCTATATAACTTGAGGTTTTACTTAGTCTTTAGTGTGCCACTGATTTATGTATTAGATGTATGTCATTGCCTTTCAGTGTGCACCTATGCTTACGTTTTCAAAGTATATATTAGATGTGCACAGCCTTTTACATTTTGTAGTCTATTTGGGAGATGGCAATCTCATTGGCTTGCTGCACTCAACCACCTCATTTAAATATGTGCAGGTTAACTCAATTGCAGGTTCCTATCACTCCTGGGGAAGTGGCAGTCTGAATGGACTCCTAGTAAGGTAACATGTTTTAGTGTAGGACTCACCTGCTCTGGGAACCCCTTGACGTGTTGGGAGGTGAGCTTAATACAATCTTTGATCAAATACTGTAAACTAAGAGTCCCAGGTTTTTCATATTTCCTTAGCTGTAAAGCATTTCCTATATTCCTATATAAACTTGAGGTTTTACTTAGTCTTTAGTGTGCCACTGATTTATGTATTAGATGTATGTCATTGCCTTTCAGTGTGCACCTATGCTTACGTTTTCAAAGTATATATTAGATGTGCACAGCCTTTTACATTTTTCAGTCTATTTGGGAGATGGCAATCTCATTGGCTTGCTGCACTCAACCACCTCATATAAATATGTGCAGGTTAACTCAATTGCAGGTTCCTATCACTCCTGGGGAAGTGGCAGTCTGAATGGACTCCTAGTAAGGTAACATGTTTTAGTGTAGGGACTCACCTGCTCTGGGAACCCCTTGACGTGTTGGGAGGTGAGCTTAATACAATCTTTGATCAAATACTGTAAACTAAGAGTCCCAGGTTTTTCATATTTTCCTTAGCTGTAAAGCATTTCCTATATTCCTATATAAACTTGAGGTTTTACTTAGTCTTTAGTGTGCCACTGATTTATGTATTAGATGTATGTCATTGCCTTTCAGTGTGCACCTATGCTTACGTTTTCAAAGTATATATTAGATGTGCACAGCCTTTTACATTTTTCAGTCTATTTGGGAGATGGCAATCTCATTGGCTTGCTGCACTCAACCACCTCATATAAATATGTGCAGGTTAACTCAATTGCAGGTTCCTATCACTCCTGGGGAAGTGGCAGTCTGAATGGACTCCTAGTAAGGTAACATGTTTTAGTGTAGGGACTCACCTGCTCTGGGAACCCCTTGACGTGTTGGGAGGTGAGCTTAATACAATCTTTGATCAAATACTGTAAACTAAGAGTCCCAGGTTTTTCATATTTTCCTTAGCTGTAAAGCATTTCCTATATTCCTATATAAACTTGAGGTTTTACTTAGTCTTTAGTGTGCCACTGATTTATGTATTAGATGTTTAATTCTCTAAGGGCACGTCCAGTCTCTGGGTCAGTTACTATGGAGATAGGTGGCTGTGTGCCACGGCCTTGTCATTTTTGCTAGCAGCGGGCTTGGTCTCCCCCTCCCCATCTGTAAAATTAGTTTTGGGTCGCTCTAATATGGCAGGTCGCGTGAACCTGCAAAAAGGCTTCCAAGAAGCCCCTTGCATCTTTAAACTTGTTTCTTGTCTGTTCAGAGGGGATCGCCATATGTGCCTCCTGAGCATTCCTAAGATTAGAATACAGGTTTTCAAATTTTTCTTGGTAGGACTTGCACTTCATACTGACATAACTTATAATACTGCCTCTAAGCACCGCCATCGCGGACAACCACAAAAGAGGGACATCATCTTTATGTTCATTATCCTTTAGGTATTGCCTCCATTGTATAGTCAGATAATCCCTGAAATCCTCTGAATTCGAAAGATAGCCTGGAAAGCCATACTTTAGATTTAGGGTGGGTGCCAAATCCGCCCAGGGCTAGTGTTATAGGGGCATGGTCCGAAATGGTGATGGGGAGTTAACTATCTCCGCGGCCATTGATACAGAAACCATGGCCGGATCAATTTGCGAGAACGAATCGTGAACTGCTGAATAGTAGGTATAAGTTCTATCAGTCAGATTCGTAGCCCTCCAGTGATCATATATCCCTAGCGAAACCGATATAGATATAGATGGATGAATTGTATCCGATCCCAAGCGGGTGTTGGCTTAATCTAAGCCCGGGCAGGGGGCAAGATTGAAGTCTCCCAATAAAATCAGGTTAGTGTGATCCCTCTGAAGTAAAAAGTCTGCAAGTTCCGCAAAAAAAGCCTCATTGGGGGAGTTTGGTGTATAGAGATTAAAAAGCGTATATACCCTGTTTGCAATCTTTACCCTCAAATAAATTAAGCGACCATTCTGGTCTATATGTTTTTCCAGAACCTCTTGCACCAGCACTCCACCGCCGGTAAAAAATGCCTGGCCGTCTACTCCGGCGACTCAGACAGTTGCCCGCCCATCTTCCACAACTCTAAGCTTGGCAGGGTGTAGTAGCTGAAAACTAATATTATTGTCATGCAGGTGTCTGCAGACCCCCTGGAAGGCCCTACGCTTGAGGGATACCTGGGCAGAAAAGTCCTGGACAATTAAGATCCTTTCCCCCTTCACTTGAAGAGGTGACGAAACACCTGCAGACATTTTTCTATTATTGTCCAATTATGGAAACAAGCTACAACTGGTCGGGGTCTACCCTGTTGGTCCTTCCACACCCCCATTCTATGTACGCGCTCAATAAGTAGAGGCTCTTGTGGGAAGTCCAGGTGCAAAGCAGCTGCAAGATCAGTCACGATATAGGAGGCCAGTTGATCGGGGGAACCTGTTCTGGGACCCCTATGAATCTGAGGTTATTGCGTCTTTTCCTGTTTTCCAGATCTTCAATTTTAGCCTGGAGAGCCTCCACCGTGGCACGATTATTTGTCATTGTACCTTCTACCGTCTAGCTAGGATTGGTAGAATAAGTTGTGAATAGAATAATTAGATTATGGTCAACTGTTTGAGGAACTTTTCCCTCTTTGCAGCTGAAGCAAAACAGTGTCCCCAGTCGATATCTAGGGAACTAAAATCGACCATTATTAGAACTGTACCTGCTTATGTTGCCTGCTCAATTTGTTTATGCAACAGACTCTTATTTCCTTTGTGGTGTTGGGAGGAGAGTCTGTAGATTACACAAAAAATGTTTTTTTTGCATTAGTTTCCCCCCCCCCCCCCACACACACCTCTTACAGTGGGTATGGGAAATATTCAGACCCCTTTAAAATTCACACTGTTTCATTGCAGCCATTTGGTAAAAATCAAAAAAGTTTGTTTTGTTCATTTTTCACTCTTCACCCCATCTTGAAAGGAAAAAAAACAGAAATGTAGATATTTTTGTAAATTTATTAAACTAGATTACATGGTCATAAGTGTTCAGACCCTTTGCTGTGACACTCATATTTAACTCACATGCTATCCATTATCTTCTGATCTGATGAGATGGTTCTACTCCTTCATTGGAGTCCAGCTGTGTTTAATTAACCCCTTACCGGCCTATGATTTATGAGTACATCATAGCGTCGGTAAGCGGCTTTGAAATGGGATCGCGCTGCAATCCCGTTTCACATCCGCCGGGTGTTAGCGACTAATTGCTGCTAACACCCGGTGGTTTCAGCGCGGGGGATTGGCGTCACCGCCCACACTGTTTGACCCCTTAGACGCCGCAGCAAAGATGGCCGTGGCATCTAAATGAATGAAGAACGGTGCGCGGCACCGTTCTTCATTCAAATCGGGACATCAGCGATGAGATCGCCGAGTCGTCATGCCTGGACATAGCAGTGGGAAGCCTTGTGAAGGCCTCAGTCGCAGCCATGTTCTCGTTTGCCCCACTTCCGGCCCCAGGCAGGAAGTGGGGAAACCACCATCTTGGCACAGCCTAATGCATTGTCTATGCAATGCATTAGGCTGTATTAACGATTGCACCCCCGAGTGGTGAAGCACCCTAGGGGGACTCCATGTTAAAGTACAAAATAAAAGGATTAAAAGTTCAAATCACCGCCCTTTACAAATAAAAAAGATAATTTAATAAAAAAGTTACACAGATTTGGTATCGCCGCGTCCGGTTGAGTCCGATCTATAAAAATATAACATCATTTATCCCGTACGTTGAACACCGTAGAAGTGCATGTCAGAGCACATAAGAATCATGAGGCCTAAGGAACTGGAAGGTTACAAAAGAATTTCTGCAGCACTCAAGGTTCCTAAGAGTACAGTGGCCTCCATAATCCTTAAATGGCATAAGTTTAGGACGACCACAACTCTTCCTCAGCCAACCTAAGCAATCGTGGGAGAAGAGCCTTGGTGAGAAAAGTAAAGAAGAACCCAAAGATCACTGTGGCAGAGCTCCAGAGATGCAGTAGGGAGATGGGAGAATCAGAGTGTGCCGACAGAAGCCTCTCCTTACTGCAAGACATATGAAAGCCCGCATACAGCTTGCAAAAAACACATGAAGGACTACCAGACTACCAGAAATAAAATTCTCTGGTCTGATAAGACGAAGATTGAACTTTTTGGTGTTAATTCTAAGCGGTATGAGAAAACAAGGCACTGCTCATCACCTGACCAATACAATCCCAACAGTGAAACATTGTGGTGACAGCATCATGCTATGGGGGTGTTTTTCAGCTGCAGGGACAGGACGACTGGTTGCAATAGAAGGAAAGATAAATGCAGCCAAGTAAAGAGATATCCTGGATGAAAACCTCTTCCAGAGTGCTCTGGACCTCAGACAAAGGTAAAATAACACAGCAGTGGCTTCAGAACAACTTTGTGACCATTCTTGACTGGCCCAGCCAGATCCCCAACCTAAACCCAATTGAGTATCTCTGGAGAGGCTTGAAAATGGCTGTCCACCAACATTCACCATCCAACCTGAGGGAACTGGAGAGGATCTGCAAGGAAGAAAGGCAGAGGATACTCAAGTCCAGGTGTGAAAAACTTGTTGCATCATTCCCAAGAAGACTCATGGCTGTACTAGCTCAAAAGGGTTCTTCTGGGACTTCCATGGGCAGGGCATCCAGCATGCCGCTGGCTGAGTGTTGCAGCATCCAGAGACGGGAGACTTACACCCGGAGTCCCCGAGAGGCACGTTTGACCGCACTCCATCCTCCCCCTTCACTATTCATGCGTGCTCCCAAGTCAGTGTGTTCAACCCCTCCCTCCACATGTCACAGTCGTTCCTCTCCTTTTGTAGTCTTATTTTGTAAGAGCTGTTTACATACCACAGGCCTGCATTCAGTCTAGACAGCCTTCTATGAACTTAGAGCCCTGATCTCTTCTCCTCTCACAGCCAGAGGTTTGTTACAGTTGAATCCAGTCCAGGAGCATTAGGACCCGAGGCACAATTCTGCTGTTTTCTGATTGTAGAAGCAGCTGCAGTGTCAATGAGGAGCTGGTGGCTGTACAGAGTGAAATGGTTGCTGGCCTCTTATTCTGAGTGAGAGAGGTAGTACACGCTCCCGTGAATACGACCGGGGACCGAACAGAATGTAAATTAGTAGAGCCATCAGCCAGTGAAATGCAAGGTTGTGGGAACAGTGTTTACACAAAACGAAGATAAGGGAGACAGTAAAAACAAGACAGCTTTGCAAATGACATCCAATTGTAACGTTGCTTGTTTTAACTGTCCCCTTATTCTGAAGGCCATTTAATAAAATGATACAATCCATTTAAGGGCCTACAAACAAAAGAAAGAATTGACCATATAAGGCGAAAGAATTTTAATATTCCAAAAATTTTCTACACAAGCATACCACCTAGTGTGCAGATTTTTGCACGAACAAAACATTCGCTTCCAATTACTGTGCCCAGTGAAACTAAGGGTACATGACAACGGTCAAGTTGTAGATTAATCTGATCCAAACCGTAAAAAACCATGTACGAGAAATCTTAGATATCTCGGGATCTTTCTGCCACGAAGCCTGACCCAACTTTACTCTGAAAATGTAGATAAATATATAAACTCCCTACATCGTACCCTAAAGAAATGGGAAAATATCCCGTTATACTTTGTAGGTAAAGCCCATCTTCTGAAAATGATAGAATTCCCAAGATTAATGTATTTATTCCATATGCTCAGTATTTATCTACGGCCCCGGAAGAGAAATTAATAAATTCAGCATACTGAAGGTTTATCTAGGGAGGGAAGAAAGCATGTATCTAGTTTCATATCTTACAGCAGCAGAGGAGTAATGGAGGGTTAGGGTTCCCCAATATTAAGTACTATAATTTGGCAGCACTGAGCCGTTATATTGCGGATTGGTCTCAACAAACGTAAGTACAGTATTCACCTTCCATTTACTGGACAAGGCATTCCTATCAAATATCTCCCTTATAAACTTTTTGCACATAACTTATGAACAAATTCCAATAGAGATCCATCACAACCCACTCCTCATGCAGGTCTGGCATGCTTGGCCGAAAATCAGACAAGTAAAGGGCCTCTCTCCAACATATTCCATTCATCTCTCTTTTGTGAAAAACCCCGACTTTCAAGCCAGAGCTCCGCATGGCACATTCAAAATACTGCATGGACTGGGCATTCGGACTGTCAGTCAACAAATTAACCTGAAAACGCACAAGCAATACTCATTCACAGAACTTCAAACAACCTTCCTATATATCACTTTCCCGTTTTTCAGCTACCTAAAAGCATATAATTACGTTAAAGAGGCGATAAACCACTTAACCGCAGCAGATTGGGACACACATTTCATAAGAACCATTTTGAATCCGCCTTCCCGACGCATATATCTATCCACGATCTTCAAATATATATGGGATCAAGTCGACTATGACACCACACAGTCGCAGTTTAATAAATGGAAAGAACACGACCCCCGCCTAACACCAGACTTCGTACTGCAGGCCCTTGCGTATTCCTATAAATGCCTTCCCTCTGCTCGTTTTACGGAAATGTCTTTGAAACTTATGCACAACACATTCCTGACCCCCATAAAAGGGCACAGAATGGGGATTTATGTTTCCAGTAAAGCCACAATGTATCACTGCATTTAGGAATGCCCAGAAATACAGCAGTTCTGGGACAAGGTAACAATGTATATATGACAATTTCTGATACATAGCTTTACCCTTTCAGCACCATGGGCACTCTTTGGGCATACGGATAGAGACACCACATTTTACTCAAAGATAGGCGTCTTTTACATGACAAATGTTTGTTACATGACATACTGATAATTTTTTGTGTTTGTAACACTGGAAGTTTTAATAAAAAGAGGTTTAAAAAAAAAAAAAAAAAATGTGCTTCTACTCCATACTGAGCAAAGGGTCTGAATACTTAAGATCATGTGATATTTCGGTTTTTCTTGCATAATAAATTTGCAAAGATATCTACATTTCTGTTTTTCTTCTTTCAAGATGGGATGCAAAGTGTACATTAACGAATAAAAAAAATTAACTTTTTGGATCTTACGAAATGGCTGCAATGATTGCCTCTTTTACACTTGCTTTCATAGGGTGCGTTCCCACGGCAGAGGACAAATACCGGTCGGTTTACCCTACCGGTACCTGTCCTGTTTTGCGGCCGTCCCCACGGCCGCGGGAGGGGGGGGGGGAGGGAAGGAGGAGGGGGGACGGCTTTTCTCCGCAATGAGCGGAGAAAAGCCTTCGCCCTTCACATTCACACGCACAGATTCCGTCCG
Organism: Phyllomedusa bahiana; assembly: GCA_025379985.1. NCBI lineage: Eukaryota > Metazoa > Chordata > Amphibia > Anura > Hylidae > Phyllomedusa > Phyllomedusa bahiana. The sequence continues at coordinate 45,463 of JAODAL010002238.1, read as the reverse complement.
AAAACCGCCAGCAGAAAAAGCGCCAGATGTAAAACCTGTGCAGTGGGGACTGCTGCACGAGTTTTCCATAGAGCACCATTGTGCTCATTTGTTCCGGTTTTTAAGGCGGCCTGCAAAACCACAAACCGCCTGAAAAACTGGCCAAAAACCCGTGCAGTGGAGACATGCCCATATCATTCCTTACTCAAACTCACTCCTCCTCCCCTCATGTTTGCCTTGTCCATTCTAAATGGTGTAAAACACAATACGATCGTATTGTACGAGCGGGGAGAGGAGGCATAATCCATAGTTCTCTATGAGAGCTATGGATTACCGTACTTATGGGGCACATTTCCCCACGTATTAAGCGCAGTACGCCGCAAACTATGCGGCGAAATGCACCCCAAAAATAAGCCGTGTGAACATACCCTTAGAACGCCCCTAATCTTTGGTGCACTAAAAAGCTGTATTTGGTGCATTACAAAAGCACTTATCGTGCCAAGGTTTGGAGTGCACCTGTTCATACATTCTTTTTGGCTCAAAGTACACCAGAAAACTGGCGCAGCCCCATTCATACATGTGTAAAATACACATAAATGTGAATTATCCATAAATGTGATTTATGAGGAAATGTGTACATTAAACTTACACTGTATAGTTAATTGTAAATGGAGAATTGTGCCAAAATGACCAATGGTCTGAATAAGACTTCTAGCATTCCCAAACTGATATAATCTAAGATCATGTGCATTGCTAAAGAGATACTGCTTGGCAAGGCTGGGTGAGGCTTCATAGAATTATTGTCTTAACTGTAAATACTGTTTTGGCTATAACAATGTATATAAAGAGATATGTATCTATGTACATCTCTCTCTACATATCAAAAGGAAGACTAAACATTATTTTCTTTGGTTGTGTATCATTTGTAGACTGATTGTGTAGTAACCTACATTACACATTCAAATGCCAAAGGCTTCTTTGTGTGAAAACAGCCTTATTACATTCAGTTATAGATCGGCAGTTTTTCAGTCAAAATCTATATTTACAAAAAACTGTTTACTGATGACAGGAGACAGTACCTCCCTCAGTGTTGTTTTATGAATACGTTTGGGGAGAGATCAATATGACTCAGCAGATCCCAAGATAGATATTAGTTTGTTCTTATGCAACTTTTATGGCTCCAAGAAGGGTATTTAAATCTTGGCTTGGATGGCTGAAGGTAGGTTCCCGATGAGGGTTCCTGAGAGGAGGTTCCTAGAGGAAGGAAGTCCAGAGGAAGGTCTTGTGTATCAGAGGGTAGGAGGAACTTCGTTCAGATTCTGGTAAATATTTTTGCATAATTCTCCATGTTAGGGATCAATGTTTTGTTCAGGAATTATTGTATTGTTTGCTTTTCTTCTTTTGTTGTTGTTCAATTCACAGGGTGTGGTTATATAGTTGTTGATATGCTATGGTTTGATATATGCTTTCCCTGTTGCCGATTTTATCCTTATTGTTTTTGTGACCTTTTTGTGTTGTATTATTTTAATATTTTTACCCCATTGTGACCGTCCCCTTAGAATCAAGGTGAGAATATTTTTTGTTGTTCAATATTATTATTCTTGAACATTAATATTGTTAATAATTAATATTTCTTACACGTCACCGTAAGTTCCCATCCAGTTTTATGCATTCAAGTATGATTAAATGATATTTTGTGGGCACATATATCTTCAATGCTGGTTTGCAGAACATGGATCTCCATATACACTGTGCCCGTCCACTTCTCCACACACTGATATAGCCTGCCCCCTCTTCAACCCATCTATCCCTGCATTTTCTAGATTGCCTTCCCTGGAGTAGGCGCTTGACCCCTAAACACTTCCTCATGTCCGCAACATATGTCAAATTAGAGGTTTGCACCTGGAGACCGTTTAGGACCCTTCCGGGGCACGCCTATAATAGCAATGTCTGGTGTTGGGGTGCCCGTTATCTTGGTGCAATTGAGGACAGTCAGACAATTGTGAACTTGACACATTGAATTTCTTTACTGCATACACAGTGCCTTGCGAAAGTATTAGGCCCCCTTGAACTTTTCAACCTTTTGCCACATTTCAGGCTTCAAACAAAGATATAAAATTTTAATTTCTTTTGTGAAGAATCAACAAAGTGGGACAATTGTGAAGTGGAACAAAATTTCTTGGATATTTTAAACTTTTCGTTAAAAAAAAAAAAACACAACAAAAAACTGAAAATTGGGGTGTGCAATATTATTCGGCCACTTTACTTTCAGTGCAGCAAACTCACTACAGAAGTTCAGGGAGGATCTCTGAATGATCCAATGTTGTCCTAAATGACTGATGATGATAAATATAATCCAACTGTATTAATGCACCTGCTTTGTGATAGTCTCAGGGTTCTATTTAAAGCGCAGAGAGCATCATGGAGACCAAAGAACACACGACACAGGTCCGTGATACTGTTGTGGAGAAGTTTAAAGCTGGATTCGGATACAAAAAGATTTCCCAAACTTTAAACATCTCAAGGAGCACTGTGCAAGCGATCATATTGAAATGGAAGGCGTATCACACCACCGCAAATCTACCAAGACCCAGCCGTCCCTCTAAACTTTCATCTCAAACAAGGAGAAACCTGATCAGAGATGCAGAACAGAGGCCCATGATCACTCTGGATAAACTGCAGAGATATACAGCTGAGGTGGGAGAGTCTGTCCATAGGACAACAATCAGTCGTACATTGCACAAATCTGGCCTTTATGGAAGAGTGGCAAGATGAAAGACATTTCTCAAAGAAATCCATAAAAAGTCTCGTTTAAAGTTTGCCACAGCCACCTGGGAGACACACCAAACATGTGGAAGAAGGTGCTCTGGTCAGAGGAAACCAAAATCATACATTTTGGCCACAATGCAAAACGATATGTTTGGCGTAAAAGCAACACAGCTCATCACCATGAACACACTATCCCCATTGTCAAACATGGTGGTGACAGCATTATGGTTTGGGCCGGTTTTTCTTCAGCAGGGACAGGGAAGATGCTAAAATTAATGGGAAGATGGATGGAGCCAAATACAGGACTATTAGGGAAGAAAACCTGTTGGAATCTGCAAAAGGCCTGAGACTGGGACGGAGATTTATCTTCCAACAAGACAATGATCCCAAACAAAGCAAAATCTACAATGGAACGGTTCACAAATAAACATATCCAGGTGTTAGAATGGCCAAGACAAAGTCCAGACCTGAATCCAAATCCAGAATATGTGGAAAGAGCTGAAAACTGTTGTTCACGTGGGGCGCGGCCTGGCATGCTGGCGGCAGGACGTGAATAACTGAGCTCCGCTCCGTGCACCAAACATTTAAAGGGGAAAACTCACTTAATAATGGAGCGAAGACGACCTAAAAAAGATTGCCCAGAGACTGATTTGCAAGTGGGGAGGTTGAAAACCCCATTTCTAACTACTTTGCTCCGCTTGCGAAGCACTTGCCGGACTCAGAGGATACCTCTCCGGAGCGGGCGACATCTTGGCTGCGTCCGGGAACTTCACGCCATTCTGCTGAAGCCTCGCGGTGGGGATGGGAGCGACGCACAGCAGAGATGCCCCAAACAGCCAAGGATCCAGCGACGCGGCAGCAGACCAGCAGCAGCCACAACGAAGACAGACGTCAGCAGCTAGTGCCGATTGTGCGCCGGAGCAGCCAGCACCTACTACACCCGCCCTGCGAGCTCCGCAATCCTCGGCAGCCCTGCCAACATCTCACCGAGCCCACGGGTAAGGCTGGAAGCTGCGACCATGACCACAGTCAGTAACTCTCCCCTGCTGCAGGCTGGCTCCCCTGCAAAGACGGGTGATAAGGCAGCGCCATGTGGTGGGCCGCCATCTTATGGAGTGGCTCACACCGTTAACCGCAATCTGGCCTCTGAGCTTATCGCAGGACAGACCTCTTGTACTCACACAACTGCCACCATGAGGAATTAATTAGGAGCTTGCCGGCACCTGGCTCCTCAGGGGCCCATAAATTGGCACAAAATGAGGTCAGATTAACCGGGGTTTGGTCCAGTACTAGCTCTCCTGGGAGCTTCCCTTCTTGCTGCTACGACATCACAGCTCCCCTTTGTGACCCACAAGTTCAAAAAGAGGTTGGCGCGCATTATAGTTTGCCCAGAGAAGAGGCTTTAATGACCCTGAGAGGACACCCTGAACTACATGCTTTGTTATCTCTGCTCCCAGTCAAAAATGATCTCACTGCCATGGCGCAAGATCTCAAAACCGCATGGCGACAGCACTTGCAGCTCGTTAAATCTGATATCACAACACTTCAAACCAGGGTTCATAACCTTGAGCAATTCCAGACCTCTGTTCCACATTCCATCGCGGTTTTACAATCCACAGTCACCCAGCAGAAAACGCTCCACCAAAATTTAATAGATCAAATGGAGGATTTAGAGAATAGAAACAGAAGAAATACTATTCGCAAAATTGGTCAACCAGTCTGTTACAACCCAAGAGCTACCCAAAGAGAGAATAAGGTTGAGATAGTAGACCATCAAAAAAAAAAAAAATCTGTTGTTCCAGTTCTCGAACAACTGGAAGTTAAATGATGTCTGGCGCATAAATAATCCTGAGGGAAGGGAATGTACATTTTATTCAAATGCCCAAAATGTAGTCACTAGGGATGAGCAATATTATCGACAGAAGTTGAAATCGGCACGATTTTTTAGGCTGATCGGAAATATCCGATCACGCGATATTTTAGGTGACAATCTTACATATAATCTATTACTATGGCTCCATTTTCAGCGTTTCCTGTCATTTTGGCGGCCAGCCAATCAGCTCAGAGGATAGAGGGGGGTGAGGAGGATGTACAACGTCACCACTTTGTGGTGTATGGATCTCATTGGCTGCAAAAATCACGTGACCTCGTTTTATCTATGCTGCTGTATTTTCTGTTTGAGCTCATACTCTGTCTATCACACTTTACAGCAGGATGTGTCTCTCGGCGTTTAAACCAATAGCTGTTCTAACAGCTCTGAAATCTCTTCTAATACAAGAAACCACCCACCTACAGCTTAGAATAGAGTTAGAATTTGACTTCTTATTTAGGATAAAATTTAAGGATATTTACTGGTGTGTGTAGCCGCGGGGCCGGTGGGGGGGGGAGCAGCAGCAGGAGAGGCTTTTGAAAAGAATGGAGATATTTTGCAGCTCAGTGTGTTCTGTGATCTTCAATTGAAAAATAATGGTTTTCTACCACTTTTTTGGCCAGCAGCCTCTGCTAAGAGTTGAAATTGTCCCTGTGTTTTCAGTTCTATTGCAATCACTGCGTCTCAGTGTTCCAAAAACCTGCTTAACTTATCCCTATAACGGTTATATAGTTTTACTGAAGTTCGTGCGTGTTTGGCGCAAAGAGCTCAGTTGTACGAATATTGTGCCATATTAATCCATATAACTTTTTAATACTTCTATTTCACTCCGTGCGTCTCAGTTTGGCGCTAATCGTGCATTTGTCTGATAGTTTGTTGAAAACTATCAATTGCTAGTCCTACTGGGCAGTTGTAAATCTCAGAGACTGAAGGAAGAACACTGTTGATTTGGTGTTACGGTTCTTCCACGAGACCGCATTTCACAGATATTTGGTAGAAACAATTGTTTCTAATCCTAGTAGGCTGTTGGAAATTAGAGGGATTTAAGAATAGCTGTGATTTGCCCTCTTTCAATAAGAGACTGTCAAAAACTCTTCCATACCTTTTTAAATTTTTATCTTTCTGAACATGGAGCGAACTGCAGGTGGTAAGCGAGCAAAGAGGTGTAGGACACGGAGATAGAGGTACGAGAGAAGGTGCTCCTTCCAGTGCTGGCAACAACACGCAAGCCAGCGGATCGTCGGTTGCAGGACCGTCAGGCCTGTCATCGCTGGGTCGGTGCCCTCAGTAACGAACAGCGTCGACTATTTGTTCTTCAGTGATTAATGCAACCTACATCCAATAGTTTTACCTCCTCTTCCTCCCAATCCAGACTCCTTTTTCCGACATTGTTTAATCTGTGGGTCAAGCAGGTTTTGGGGTCATGCTGCGGTACAGGACAGGCATAGTCAATGTTCAGTTCAACTAAAATGGCGGTTCAAATAATACTGCCTTCTGGCACTTTTTAATTTGTGGGTCATGCAGGTTTAAGGATCATGCTGTGGTACAGGACAGGGATAGTGAATAGTCAGTCAGTTTTTTTCTGTGACTTTTATAACCTAATTGTCTTGCCTAAGATGTAGCACGTATCCAGTGTACTGTTGTGGATGTTAATTCCAGCTTTCCACCCCTGTTTGGGTGTAAGAATGAAAGTGTTGTTCCTCTCCCATAGACTTTAATGGTCATCGGCGATAATCTGTTATCGACTATCGTCATGATAATTGCCGATATCGACTATCGACTCGATAATGATAGTTGACACAATCGCTCATCACTAGTGGTCACGCATTGACTATTTTCTGATCTCCGATCAGCTATTAGGTAAAATAAGTGAGGTACATATAAAGGATATGGTGATTTCAGACCATGCTCCATTAAAAATGTCAATTCAGCCTGACTATCCAAGGGGCACGGATATAATTTGGAGGTATCCATCATTTTTGACAAAAGATGAAGAGTTCAGGAAATTGCTACAGGGTTGGTGGTGGGATTATTCCAAAATTAACATGGAGCATAAATCGAATTCTTTCCTTTTCTGGGACACGGCAAAGGTGGTTTTGAGAGGCCAGATAATGTCTTATGTAAATGCATATTAGAAAAAGACAAAACTAAAGTATGAGGAAACTTTAGTATCATTGGAGGGAAAAAAAACACAGATTTCACACAAACCCCTTCAGCAGCAAATAAACAAGAGAGGCAGGAAGCAAAAAATGAATTTGTACAATGGCAAACTAAATTGGAATCCATGTATAATTATCAATATAAATAAGATCTTTTTAAATTCGGTAATAAGGCGGGTAAATTGCTGGCCAAACTTGCTAGGGGAAAGTCTAAAAGAACAATAATCCAAGGGATGTATGATAAAAAAGGAGTAATACAAAAAAGATCCCAAATTAATAAATACTATTCTTAAAAATTAGTATGCAAAGCTTTAAGAAGAAGAACAAGAATTGGATTTAGATGCTGACACTTTTTGGAGGTTCTCTCATTACCTACCCTGACCGAGAAAGAGAATTTTTAAATGCCCCGATTTCAGAAGAAGAAATAATTAGTACAATTAAGTAGTTACAAAAGGGAAAGGCACCTGGCCCAGATGGGTACCCTGGGGAATTTTATGGTCTGTTGGCAGAAGATCAATCACTTTTGTAAAACTCAAGTTTTAGATATAGCAAAAGCAGAAGGAGATAATAAATTTGATGTGTTATTGGGTTCAAGTTCATCTGGTAAATCTCTGGCTGAATTATATGGCAGACTTAGAGATTGAAGGGAACAGAGATACAATTTTCACTTCCTGGAACAAGGAACTTGGAGACAAAGATGCATCTTGGAAAATCATAAAAGGTTTAGACAGAGTACGAACCTCTATCATTAATGAAAGTTGGAGAGGGGAGTTTTAAAATTGTGCATAAAGCAATTTACGCCTTTGACATCCCATATAAAAATGCTCCCTCACACTATCTTAAAGAAAGCCCGAAATGCGGTTTGGATAAGGCGAACCTAATAAACGGATTATGGAGGTGTCCTAAATTAAAACAATACTGGAAAGATGTAAGTGAGTTAATACAGAAAATTTGGAATTTGCAGATAGAAGATGACCCTTTGGCAACTATTTTCCATTATGTTCTGGTCAACTCCGGGGATGGTCAGGAAGCTGAACTTCTGTTTGGAAATAAAGGTCTACATATTACCCTTTTGGTAGCTAAGAAGTGCAATTTAAGGCACTGGTTGCAAGACAGTAGTCCAGATATGGGGGAAGTTCTCAGAACATTGAGAGGAATTTTCTTCATTGATAAATTGGATACAAAAAGATCCAAAGAGGGCTCAACTAAAAAAAAATTTAAAAAGTGGAGGAACTATATGGAATTTGCCTTCACCAACCAGGAGTTGACCAAGATTATGAAACCTTTTGAATATACTTCTTACTACCTAAAGGGGAAACTTGCAGGTAATTTGGGAAAATTAGAAGTTAAAGACTAGTGGTTGGAAGAAATGTGGGATTTACGATTTTTTTTTCACTTTCCCCATTTTGGCCAGTGGGTATATCAGGTGGAGTTTGTCTCTTCGCGCAATAGTGAACTTAGTTCACTTAGTTTGGGTTAATTTCAGTTTCATTTCAGTTTATTAGATGTTTTTCCTTATTTTTTTATTCACAGTTTAAAAAAAATCATAAGACAAGGACATTTCTCAAATTTCTATCATACAAAGATGTACGGTATTCATGTGATGTCAATTAGATAGTATTGAGAATGTATGACATGACATTCTTAGTAAATTTGTTTTGCAGAATAAAATTGTTAAAAAAAAAAAAAAAAAAAAAAAAAAAAAAAAAAACCCCACCATGTCGATTAATGCGGTTTCACCTCTCACGTTTCCCCAGCAGAGACCGTTTTTAAGGTCATGATCAAGGGATGTGATCTCTTTCTAAATTTTGGGTCTATGTATGATTTAGGAGAAGTCCTCTGACAAAAGAGGTCATGTTCTGAGGGTCGCACGATACCCCCTCTTGGTCCTGTCATTTTTTCACATAAGGGACATTCAGATGGTGGTCCTTCTCACCCCCCTTTTTTTTCCTTCTCTCTCTTTTTCCCTCCCCCCCTTCCAATCTCTGTACTGCCATTTGGGTACGCCCTCTTTCCCCAAATGCCATTTTAGCAAAAGTTGATAAAAAGGTGCGATATAGGAACATGGGAGTTAGGATGGATATTGCTCCCTGCATTGCTCATCCACAAATTGTGGGCTATTTTCGTCCTCTACTACAGGCTGTGATAGCCAGTCACAACCCCCATATAGGGAAAGATACTGGCACACTGTGCCTATTCGAAGCAGCCACCATGCTGCAAACTTTAGTTGTATTGCCATATGTTGTTTCCGATGGCTTTTTTGTTTCTGTTACTGGGACCAGCGCAGGATCTGGCCCATTGTTTGTTGGCCGAGGGTCACACGGGTGGGGAGGACCGATGAAAGATGGAGGGTGAGGATGGCAGTTCCAGGTTTAACATGACGTCTGTAAGAATCTCCTCCTTTAATGTAAAAGGTTTCAATATACCGGAGAAAAGGTCTAAGATACTATATGATATGCACAAATCAAAATCTCAGATTCTTTGTATCTAGGAGACTCACTTCTGTAGGGGTCGCATGACTAATTGGAAAAACAAGTACTACCCTGCCTGATGCCATAGCAGCTGTGCAAATAAGACCAAGGGGGTAGCCATACTTTTTCATAGGTCGCTACTGTCAAGTTGATGATTTGAGGAAAAAACATCAAAATCTGTTTTATCATTACGTTCTTATTAAGCTCATCAGATAGTTTGTTTACACTGCTTTTACTGCTATACATCCTTATCGAAGTATCAGATATCTTTCACACAGCTTTACTTGGAACGGATGCACTGTCTGCTTCAGCGAGGAGTTATATCAAGAAACCAAAGAAATTCCTCTCTCGGATGATATAGAGACAAGTTCAGGAATGTCTCTTAACTAATGCCTAGCAACCTTACGTAGATACAGGAGACTGAGGTTTCAGCAACAGCCAATGACAGAATAATCATGTGATTCAGAGATGTATAGAACTGTAACTTGCTGTGATTAAAGCAGATTTATGCCCCAGATGGAACATGTGGGTTGCATCTCTCGAGCTCCAGCTGTCGACAGCTGTAATAATATAATTTAGATGGAGACATCTAATTGGATAAGGAGTAGAGAAAAGATACTTCTACACCTAATTTATCATTTTGACACTTGGTGTCGTGCCCTCAATCGACCCGAGGACCATCCGGGGCGTGGGCTGACGCTTTATCATCGACTGCACGATCCTGGATTGTCCGAATCTTGAGGCCTGATCACCCCCACAGAAACGGGTCAGTTCGCAGATTTTTTTTTTAAATCTGTAACTTATCCGTTTTGGACATTCTAGTAAGAGTCTTGTTGGTTTTGTCACCCCTCTTAGGAGACCTGTAGGCATTCAGGTGTGCCTCCAGGTTGGGGTGTGGTCTGGTATTGGTGTGCATATCATATATGTATATCTCTTTAAACGCTACGAATTGATGTCTCTGATTGTTGCTCTGTAAAATACACGGGACTAGATAGTGTATTTTCCTTTCTGTATCATATTTCAGAGTAGGCCAGGAGCTGTGCTCTTTATGTAAATGAGATACCAGGGTGAAGGAGTCCCCGAGAAGAGTCCCAGTTTCAAACGAAGCCTGTTATATACAGATGATCTGAGTTTCTGAGAATACCTGCTGAGGAGCAGAAGATATTACATAGTTTAAAAAAAAAAAAAAAAAAGAAGTGATTGGGGCTTAACCTCAACATACATTTGCATATATTTGTTGTGTTTTTACCTAAGTAGCGACTGTATTCAGGATTAATATATACTTAAGTCTGTCATTAGTTCATTAGTTATCTCCTAGTCTTTATCAGTAAGTTATTTGCAGTGAATTCTTGTAAGCACTGAAGAGTTGGAACGCAGAGTGTGTCATCTTTTGGATTCGATTCAAAGCATCTGTTTAGGGGGGTTACAGCTGCGGGCAGGCACAATGTGAAGGATGTCAGCGCTGCTGAATTGTTCTTCGGAAAGAGAAAGAAAAAAATATGTGTGTTGGACTTGAAAAAGTTAATGAAACTCTGCGTGCAATGTGCATAAATCACAGAGATTACAAGCTATTATGTGGGAGACAGCTCTGAAAAAATTGCAGAGGCATTCTACAAGTTAACGGTGGCTTGACAGAGAACAGCGTGTTCGATTGCAAAGTATAATTACATTGAAATTGAATGTAAAAATACGAAGGATTTGATGAATGCATATGTATAAGGAGTGAGCTGCCACCATTTCAAGATGGAGACTTTTGAGTGTTGGCTGGGTTCCAATTGTTGTCATATAAATTTCATTAATGCCGAGAGTTGCGTAAATTGTGGGAATGAACGTCCAACACTAATCACACCTCCTCTTCCCTCAGCTCCTGTGCCAGAACCTCCCATTACTTCCGGTAGCCATTTTAATGTAGTCCAAACACTCTCTGCATCCGGAAATGCACCACCAAGCCTTGCCCTTTCCACTTCCGGTGGCCATATTTGTAGTCCCAATCAATCCAAAGACCCCAGAAGTCCCAGGTTGAAGTTGAACAACGGCCATCTTGCTACACCTAGTAACATTCTTACTCCCACCTCTACTCCGGGCATTCCACCTGTTACTGATAGTGTAAACATTGACACGCAACTATCGGGTGATAAGGTCTGTGCCAGCACGCCTGCAACAAACACCACCACTAGCCCCGCAACCACTCTACCCTTTGCTCACTGCCTCTGGGACATTCTATGTACCCTCCTGCTCTATAGCCCCTATTCTGACTTTCAATGCTAATGGAGAGGAAGATGGGAAAAGTTGCCATTAGCTACAGGGGGCCAGGACTCCCATCTGCAACCAAAATTAAAGGACTCCAGTATTTTTCCTATTGCTCACAGCACACAGAATGCTGCTCTAGGAGAGCACACATTACTCAGAACATCCGATGACTTCCTTGGGAATACTGCCCACAGGTCCTATCATCAAGCTTCACGACAACACTTCACAGTTAGACAAACTGCTTGTAACCTTATGGTTAAATATCTGGGCCCTAAAAGTGAATCCAAATCACCTGATGTTTGTACATTCATTACCTAAATTTAGGACACGAACACCACTCTTATCTTCATTGTGGGGAACATTAACCATCAGGATACCACGGGAATGGTTAATACTGCCAATGCACATCTGCAGCATAATGGAGGTATTGCTGAAGAAATTGTGAAGGAAGGCGAGATGGAGATACAAGAGGAATGTGATGACATTAGTGCTCGTTCCAGTGGTGCTCCTCTACCGGGGTCTGCAGCGGTTGTCAATTGAGCAGGCCGACTGAACTGCAATTATTCATGCCGTTGGACCCATTTACAATAACGTTTGCCATGATAACCGTGTCCACTTGTTGAAACAAACGATACATAATGTGCTTGAGTCAGCCCAGGTTAATAAATTCCAATCTTTAGCCAAACCCCTGGTATCTTCGGGCATTTTTGAGTTTCCACCTATGACATGTATTAACACCATTCTTACTGCATTGATTGAACTCAAGCCAATTCCTCCAGTGTGTGAAATACAGATAGTGGTACTAACAGACGCTATGGCCAAGTGTCTGAAGACTACGTGGCCCTCGCTTACCCAAACCACTCCTTCTCCCAAGGCAACTCATGCTTGCTCAGGAGTATAACCCACATTCCCTCCACTACCAGAACCAGACTCATTCATGGACTTACCCCCACCGTCGGCAGCACCATCACCACCACCACCTTCTCAGCCACTGGATTCTCTTTCTCTTCCGGTGCTACCTTCTCATCCATCGACGCCGGCCACAATACCCTAGGATCAACCAATCTACCTGTCTTTTACACCTGAACAAGTCAATCTACTAACCCAAATGCCAGACCCTGAGAAGAACCCATGGCAACAGTCAAATACAGAAGACATATTCTCCCCCTTGGAAAGACCTATACCACGTTGCCAGCATCAAGGCTGGCGATTCCTTTTGGCCCATTATCAAATAGGCTCTGCAAGAGGATAACGTCGAGGACAGAAAATGTTGGCCCTTTGAAAAATAAATACTGAGGGAGAGACAGTAGAGGGCGATGAGAAAAAATCAAACCTATTAAACACTTTTTTCTCCACTGTATTTACCGAGGAGGATGAGCTTCCTGTTGAACAGAAGGATGAGGTAAACTCCAACTTAAAAGTTTCTTGTCTTACCCAAGAAGAAGTGCAGCTCTGTCTTAAGAAGATTAAAATAGACAAATCCCCAGGTCCAGATGGCATACACCCACGTGTCCTAAGGGAGTTAAGTGATGTCATAGATAGGCCCCTATTCTTAATATTTATGGACTGTCTAATAACGGGGTATGTTCCAAAGGATTGGCGCATAGCAAATGTGGTGCCAATATTCAAAAAGGGGTCAAAAAGTGATCCAGGAAACTATAGGCCGGTAAGTTTGACCTCTGTTGTAGGTAAAATGTTTGAAGGTTTTCTCAGAGATGCTATCCTGGAGTATCTCACTGAAAATAAATGTATAACGCCATTCCAGCATGGGTTTATGAAGGATCGGTCCTGTCAGACTAATCTCATCAGCTTCTATGAGGAAGTCAGTGCTAGACTGGATCGGGGTGAGGCACTGGATGTCATATATCTAGATTTTTCTAAAGCATTTGATACGGTGCCACATAAAAGGTTGGTAAGTAAAATGAGAATGCTTGGACTGGGGGAAAACGTGTGCAAGTGGGTAAGCAACTGGCTCACTGATAGAAAACAAAGGGTAGTAATTAACGGTACATACTCTGACTGGATTGCTGTTACTAGTGGGGTACCACAAGGGTCAGTATTGGGCCCTATCCTCTTCAACATTTTCATTAACGATCTTACACATGGATTACACAGTAGAATATCGATCTTTGCAGACGATACAAAGCTCTGTAAAGTAATCAACACAATAGAGGATAATGTGTTATTACAAAGGGATCTGGATAAGTTGGAGGCCTGGGCAGGGAAATGGCAGATGAGGTTTAACACAGATAAATGCAAGGTTATGCACATGGGGAGGAAAAATCCATTACATGACTACATGTTAAATGGAAAAACGCTGGGTAAAAGTGACATGGAGAAGGACTTGGGAATCCTGGTGGACAGTAAACTTAATTGTAGCAGCCAGTGTCAGACAGCAGCTGCCAAGGCAAATAGGATCATGGGGTGCATTAGAAGGGGCATAGAGGCACATGATGAGAACATTATTCTCCCATTATACAAGTCACTGGTTAGACCACACATGGAATATTGTGTACAGTTTTGGGCACCAGTGCACAGGAAAGACATTGCAGAGCTTGATCAGGTACAAAGGCGGGCAACAAAAATAATAAAAGGACTGGGTGGACTACAGTACCCAGAAAGATTGGCAAGATTAGGGTTAGTTTAGAGAAAAGACGGCTTCGGGTGGACATAATAAATATGTTTAAATACATCAAAGGTCAATATAGAGATCTCTCCCAAGATTTATTTATACCCAGGGCTGTAACTAGAACAAGGGGGCATCCTCTACGTCTTGAGGAATGAAAGTTTCTACATAAACCTAGAAAGGGATTCTTAACTGTAAGAGCAGTTAGACTGTGGAACTCTCTGACAGAGGAACTTGTCATGGTGAATTCACTAACAGAGTTCAAAAAGGGTTTGGATGAACAAGTTATAGTGTCTAGGATTCTGGAGAGGGGTCATTGATCCAGGGATTTTTCCGATTGCCAGATTGGAGTCGGGAAGGAATTTTTCCCTAAAATGAGGACAATTGGCTTTTACCTCATTGGGGTTTTTTGCCTTCCTCTGGATCAACACCTTAGCACAACAGGCTGAACTGGATGGGCAAACTATGAAACTATGAATCCGTGCTTACTCATCTGGGGACGAGTTCTGCCGTCGTCTTCACTCCTGGGCCAAGGAACGCTTGTGTCAGGACTCGATCTCCAGGACCCTTGAATCCCAGACCGTAGCTCTGCTCACTGAGCTATCTGGTCCTTTGGACCACTCCAGTGCTGAACCTTGTTAGTTCCCTGTTTTTCCAGCCTTGCCCTGTTACCTCATGTTGCTCCACCCACGAACTTCCTATTAAAGCCCAGCCTTGAAACTTCCTCCTTGTGAGGTTATTGTGCCCCGCTGATAATCTTGCTCCTGTCCAATTTAGCGGTCTACTTTTGTGCTTTGACCCTTGCTTTCCTTACCGACGTTGATTGCTGCCTACTCCTCAAAGACAAACTGCCCGCACGTTACCGACCTCTGGCTTGCCGACTACGCTTTCTACAAACAGGTACCCATAGTCACAACTTAAGACTCTAACCTGCTCTAGAATGTAACAGCTTTGCTGAATCCTCAGTCAATATCTTCAATTCTACTCAGAGCCCTACGGAATCCGTGGAGAATTTTTATCACCGAATGTCTGCCTTATTCCAGGACCATGGATTTGACATGAACACTAAAGCTCACAAAATCCTCTTTTCAACGGCGTTTGTTATAGGTTTACTTAAACCCATTTGGGACTTTGAAACTATTCGAGCAGAATATGCAGAGCTATCCGGAAGTCAACTTCTCTCCATTGCTAAGGCACAGTGTTCTTTGATGGCTCAGACTGATTCATCCCAACAGTTAAAGAAGGTTTCTAATGTGACCCTATTTCAAGAGCTCCCACAGGGCTCTATAGCTCAGCCAGACACCATACTCTACAATCAACCAATGCAAGTTTTCCCTGGGTATCAACCTACAGGCTCCTATCGAGAACTGTTCGCAACCTTTCCAGAGCGCACACCCTGGCGGACAAGGCCGAAATGAGAAAGCTCGTTTTTACTGCCTAAGACCCGGACATCTCATGAGGCAGTGCCGCACTAAAGTTCGTGACAAAAGGAATCTTGCTACCAATGGACAGCAACTACCGCAATACCCTCAAGCATATAATCAATTTCAACCTCAGCATCAAGTTTTTGGCCCTATTCCATATGAAATCACTTGCACTCTTCAAGCTGTTCCTGCGCTTCTCATGTTTTCTCCAAATCAGGCCACCCATCCTGAACTTTGATACAACGCACATTTGCTGTGGTTATCTTGCAAGAAACCATGAAGGCTGCATCTTTACCTTCGAGATTGTCAGCCCAAGAAGCTGAACTCTGGGCTGTAATGGAAGCTTGTAAGCTCGCCGAAGAGAAGACCGTGAACATATACACCGACTGAGCCTACGTGTACGGAGTAGCCCATGATTTTGGCCTAAAGTGGGCCCTATGAAACAGCTAGTGGAACGCCCATCAAGAATCAAGAAGCCGTTCAGACTCTGATGAATGCTCTCCAGCTGCCAGCTCAAGTGGATTTTTTGAAGACTAAAGCCCAATGTTAGAATACAGACAGAAGAAGCAGAAGGCAACCACAGGGCAGACCTGGTTGCAAATGCCGCAGCTTTCTTCCCAGAGATTCGAGAGGAAGCAGGAGTGGCTGTATATGTATACTGATGAGGGAAGAAGAAAGAAGAAACAAGGAGAAAAGAAGAAAGGAGAAGAAGAAGAAAGAAGAGAGAAGAAGGAAATGAAGAGAAGAACCAAGGATAAGATGCACTGAATCCGGGTGCTAACCTGTAGAGAAAATTTCAAACTCAAATAAATTCAAAAGGAAAGGGAGAGTTGTGAGGAATTGGGAGCAGAGGTACATCAAGATGGATTCTGGAGGAAAGACAATAGACTTTGTTTATCAAGGGCATTATATCCAGCTGTAGTACAATGGGCTCATGGTACTACCCACAGAGGAACTAACCAGATGATTTCTTTAATCAACAAGATATACCTAGCACCCGGAATCTTTATTACAGTAGCTATGCTAGAAGTTGTGAAATATGCAATACTTGTAACCCCGGAGGACTGATGCCAACACCAAGGAAGCATTTGGCTAAACCACTATATCCTTTCCAGCGGATCCAGATTGACCACATTGAATTACCCAAGAGTGGAAAATACAAGTATTTTCTAGTGGTGGATATGTTCTCAGGATGGCCTGAAGCCTACTTAGTTCCCAATATGACTGCCAGAACCACCGTGAAGAAACTACTGACTGAATTGGTATGTAGATTTGGGATCCATTACTCTGCAGAAGTAACCAGAGACATTTGGAAACTAGGAGCTGACCTTGGCCTGCACACTCCCTACCATCCTGAATCCAGTGGGAAAGTGGAAAGAATGAACGCCACTGAAGAACAAAATTCTGAAAGCTAGCAAAGAAACATCTCCTTCCTGGCCAGAGATCTTACTAATTGCACTGTATTCGGTCAAAAAACACCCCTAGGCAGCCCACTGGTCTCACTCCTTATGAGATATTATTCTCAGGCCCGCCCAGATTAGGGAGGTTTCACCCACAGCAGTTGAGTGCAGGGAATGATAGCCTTGTAAAATATGTTATAAATCTGTGTAATGAATTGAAACTAATCCATGGCATAGTGTTCTCCCCCATTCCAGATCCAGACTCTGATCAAAGCTACAACCTGGTGACTTTGTGTGGGTGCAGAAACACGTCAGATTCTCTGGAGCCTAGATTTGAAGGACCATACCAAGAAAGTGACAACAGTGAACAAATTTTCTACATCCGTATTGTTTGGGTGTGTGTAGGAACATAGGAGGTAGTAGCCACCCAAGAGAAAGGGGTCACCATTTTTATTGATGTAATTCCCTCAAGAGGGTTATGAATTGACAAACAGACCATAAAAAAAATCGCACCCACAAGGGGGGGATTGTGAGAGCAAGGTGAGAGGCTTTTTCAGGGGTGACCATTAGTTTCCCAGACCCTAGAACTTCTGTCAGCTCTTATCGCTCCTATCTTAGGACATGTGTTTGTGTTTAGAGAGCTAGGCTAGTTGTCGGGTCGAGAGTAGCTCGTTAAAGCTGACCAATACCCGCAGGCAGGGACCCAAGTTAGCTTAAAAGTCATAGGGACAGTTAGGGACCCATCTCCCCATACTTACCTAGGGACAGGGAGGAAGCGGATCAAACAGATTCTAATGTTTTTAGGAGGGGGGGGGACTGTCAAGTTGATGATTTAAGGAAAAAACATCAAAATCTGTTTTATCATTACGTTCTTATTAAGCTCATCAGATAGTTTGTTTAAACTGATTTTACTGCTATACATTCTTATTGAAGTATCAGATATCTTTCACACAGCTTTACTTGGAACGGATGCACGGTCTGCTTCAGCGAGAAGTTATATCAAGAAACCAAAGAAATTCCTCTCTCGGATGATATAGAGACAAGTTCAGGAATGTCTCATCAACTAATGCCTTGCAAACTTACGTAGATACAGGAGACTATGGGGTTTCAGCAACAGCCAATTAGAAAATGACAGAATAATCATCATGATTCAGAGATATATCGAACTGTAACTTGCCGTGATTAAAGCAGATTTATGCCCCAGACGTAACGTGTGGGTTGTATCTCTCGAGCTCCAGCTGTCAACAGCTATAATAATATAATTCGGACAGAGACATCTAATTGGATAAGGAATAGAGAAAAGATACTTCTATACCTAATTTATCCTTTTGACACTACCGCATAAAATTTTGGAGACAAGAGCCATTGACGAAGGTCGCTTTGTTTTTGTCAGATGCAGCATAGAGGGCACAGTCTATACAATATCCAACATCTACACCCCTAATCAAGGCCAATTGTCATTTTTGGATAGAACCCTGGACGAACTCAATGCCTTTACGCAGGGATTTTAATGTCTCTCTGCAGCCGATCCTTGACACGTCAACAGGAAAGTCATTCATCCCCTTAAAAAAGTTAAATAAAATCAAAAAGCTGCTTCATAATAATCAACTGTGTGACGCTTGGCGCATATTGTCCCCAACTGCTCGTGACTATACCTTCTAGTGCTCCCCGCATAGAGTTATAGTCGAATTGACTATATATTTTTTTTACATCACTCACTACTTCCCACTCTTAAATCCGTCTCTATTGACATTCTGTTGCCTGACCATGCGCCGGTTCACTGTGTGCAGAATGTGCCAAACACCAGTCGGAAAGCTTATTCAAAGAGACTTAATGAGTCTCTATTAAATGATGCCTTATGTATATCGGTTCTCATACAGTCAGTCCGGCTCTTCCTGGATGATCACCGCTCTGAAAATACCTCGCCCCAGTTCAAATGGTAGGCGTTAAAATGTGTGCTGAGAGGAATACTAATAAAGCATGGAGCCAGATTGAAAAGAGAGGCAACAGCTAAGTTGTCAAAAATGCCCGATCGGCTTGGTATTCTTGAGACCGCACAAAGCCTCACAGGATGAGGCGGTTTTGAGGGAACTGACTCAATTGCGACCGGTTATCCTTAGACAGCTGGAACTGAAGAATCGCTATTAACAGCTCTGTTCCAATTACTTTTATGAATGGAGCAATAAACCAAGCAGGGTGCTAGCGAGAGCGCTAAGCGACAAAAGGGCCTTGTTATATATCCCCACGATTAGGAATCAGTCTGGTAGAACCGCACATTTGACCACAGAAATACTGGATTGCTTCCGAGCCTATTATCATGACCTATATAACTTACCAGAGCAGACACGGTCGTCCCCCTCCGTCTCCCAAGATGACTATCTCCAGCGTGTGGCCCTCCCATCTGTGCCTTCGGATAGCCTCGCTGCTATGGAAGAACCCTTTTCCTTAGAAGAGCTGAATTCAGCCATAACGTCCCTCCCGACCGGTAAAAGCCCTGAACCGGACAGGTTTACTGCGAAATTTTATAAACTATTAAAAGAGAAATTTGTTCCATTATTGAATTCCTTCAATGCAATCTCGCCTTTTAGCCCCTTCCCAAACTATTTCCTTCAAGCTTTTATTACCATGATTCCCAAAGAGGGAAAGACCCCCTATTATGTTCCAGTTACAGGCCAATTTCTCTTTTAAAACACAGACACCAAACTTTTCGCTAAGATGTTATCTGTGCATTTAAACAACATACTAGGAAACCGGATTCATTTGGATCAAGTCGGTTTTGTTCCCTCCCGTGAAGCGCGGGACAATACCTTTAAAACAATATCATCCATCGGGTGAAGTTGTCGGACATGCCCTGTATGCTGCTATCACTAGACGTTGAAAAAGCATTCGACAGAGTGAACTGGTCCTTGATGGAGAGGGTTCTGTCCAGGATAGGACTTGGCCCAATCATGCTCCAAATAATTATGGCATTATACCGTAACCCCTATGCACAAATCAGGGTTAACAGCTCTCTGTCGACCCCTGTCTCCATTCGCAATGGCACCAGGCAGGGTTGTCCCCTTTCCCCCCATTTTATTTGTGCTTACAATTGAGCATCTGCTTCAGAGCATATGGCAGAATCCGGATGTGAAAGGCATTGACAAAGGGGCAGACATAACTGTGCAGCGTATGCGGACAACATGCTCCTGTTCCTTACCAAGCCCCTGATGTCCCTACCAGTTTTGATGACTGTGTTGGAACAGTTTGGGATGCTCTCTAACGTGAAGGTAAATTTAACTAAATGTAGGGCACTAAATACAAATCTCAGTGAAGAGGCTGTGCGGGGAATTAAACTTTAGCTCCATTCTTAGCACCATTGCTAACGACCTATCCCGTTGGGAAGGACGGGACTTGTCATGGATAGGGCGCATCAACATTTTAAAAATGAATGTTTTACCTCAACTCCTATACTTATTCTTACTCTACAATTCCTATCTTTTTTACCCAGACTCTTTTTCCGATTGGTAGATAAATATCTCAGGCGGTTCATATGGGCAGGCAACCATCCAAGACTAGCAAGATCGGAGTTGATAAGACCCAAAGAAGAGGGTGGGCTGGCTCTCCCAGATCTTAGGGCATATTATGCGGCGACGGTGGCAGCCCGCTTTACAGACTGGGCGTAGTATAGCCCGGAAAGGGCATAGGTTCAGATGGAGGAGTGTATATATGGTAACTATCTCTCGGCCCTACCATGGCTTCGGAAGGGGGCTCCCCCCAAAGCTAAATTGTTATCTCTGCCTTGGACAGCTCAGCACACTCTTCAGGCATGGAGAATATATGGTCCCGAATCCAAACTTTTCTCAAATGAAGGGCTGTTGACGCCTGTTATCGGAAATCCCGACATCCACCTAGCCGACCCCTTGGGAGACCCTCAAAGCCCCTCTAGCAAACACCATTTGACTTTCCGGGATATCACCTTGGAACCGTTCTGGCTCAAAGTAAATCGAGATGATCAGAATTGTTACGGGAATAAACTTGCAAAATGAACCGACCGCATTACTTTTGTCCATGATCCCACTGCAACTAGGTGTTCTGAAAGAGCGTGTACTGATATACATGTTGATAGCAGCTAGAGCGCTGATCCCCAGACGCTGGCGGACTAGTATTCCAACAAACGATACCAAGGGCGTCAGCATAGGTGTCCTTTAAGATCCCAGTGTTACAGCATCAGAGCAAAGTTTCGACTCACATCCTAAGTCTTTATCAAGCTTATCCTACGTGCACGTCCATTATTTAAATATGTAAAAGGCGGTACTGAAACATATCACAGAACAAATCACCAACACTTTATCTAATATCTGTATAAAATACAACTGTGTAAAAAACAAACATACCAATCAGTTACAACAATTACTCAATAGACAGGTAAACCAATACAATATTTCGATGGTATGTAGGAGCAGGCAGGGACTTCTCTGACTTCACAGACTAGCGGGATCTCAACTACCGTGCATGCCTGAAGAGTAAGGGCATGGCCGCACTTCTCGTTTCAGCGAGCTACTGCGCATGTCCGTTGCCAGTACATGTCGTGGCACGGAAATAGATTGATTGCTCTCATTGTAAGCTATACATAATTAAAATATAGAACAATCTTATCTCATTCCTCATATATAGAGACACCTAACCCCTGAGCTAACACCTAAAACACCTACCTAACCCAAGTGTGTGTAAAGAAATGTGTAAAAATAAGTGACCTAATCAATAAACTAAATGACTTCCCAAACCAAATATGTAAAAAAAAATGTATATGTAAAAAAAATTATAGTAAACCTAATCTAATACCTATATATCTATAAATAATCTGAAAAAAAAATAAAAAAAATAAAAAAAGGAAAAAAAGAAAAAAGGAGAAAAATGAGAGAGATAAAAAAACGAAAAAAACAAACTGGCAGACTAGTGTCATTCCAACCATCTCTGAATGGTTCAAGGAAATTTTTTTTTAAAGCCATTGAAGAGTTTTGTGCTGATCGAAATCAAAATACAGCTAAGTCCCTATAGAGGGAGGGGGCGGAGTTTTGTGGATCCCGAATATGAAAAAGTTTGGAAGTGGGACAGATAGGAAAAGAAGAAAAGAACCGTTTTTTTGGGGCCCAAACCCGAATCTTTTTAATAAAGGTTTTTTCACACCCCGGGTATAAAAAACCATGTTTCGGTCCTCCCCCCCCCCGGCTGTTTTAAATTGTATAAATTTTAAACGTAAGTTTTTGGCCCTGCGATGCAGTTTTCTTTGGCGGGACAGTAAAAATTAGGATATTTTTAATTTTTTATAGTTCTAATGAATGAGCGAAATATGAAAAGAACAAACCCCTTTGGGGCATTGCCCATTAAATTTTTACAAATGGCTCTTCTTAGTTTTGGGGCTCATTTCTGTTTCTTAAGGGTGTTTTATTTTGTTTAAAAATCTTATGCCCAAGAAAAGAATCCTTTTCTTTTTGGAATGTAAAGGGGAAGTATTTTCTAAAATTTAAATTTTTTAAATTCAAATTACAAATGTGCTTGTTCTTGCTAAAAATTTTTTTTCAATAAAGTTTTTAAAATTTAAAAAAACTGCTGTTTTCCATCCCCCCCCCTCTTTTGTTTTTCAAAGCTTTTTTCCAAAGGGAAAATGGGCAAGAATTTCAGTCTCTGATGGGGCAAAACAGATATGACATCCCCCAAGTGACTAGCAGCTGTTTTTGCACCCAAAAAGGGTGCCCCCCTAAAAATTTTATTAATTTAAAGGGGGCCCCGAAAAAATTTTGGCACACCCCATTTTTTCATTTTTTAATTTTTTACAAAATTTTTAAAATACCCAATACATTTTTTTCCCAAATTCCCAAACTTTTGTCCCACGTTTTTGGGGGATTCTTCCCCAAAAAAAATTAAATTTTATATCTATATGTTTGAAGCCTAAAATTTTTGACAAAAGGGTTTTAAAAATTTAAAGGGGGGCCAAAAACTTCCAAGGCACTTTTAGTTCATAAAAATTTAAAGGGCCCACATTAGTGTATGTTAAACTAATGGGGCTTTATAAAAAGGAAAGGGGTTTTTACCTTGAGATGGGGGGTTATAAAAACAGGGTGAGGCCCTCTGAGGGTTTAATTTTGGTACAGATGACTCCTTGTACGGTATAAGATCTTGTTATGGGAAGACACCGTCCAAGCAATGGTTCACTGAAGAAGGGACCTTCACAGGTTGTCCCCCCATAGAAGAAACCAAAACAGACTTAAGTTGCTATAGATTTCTAATCACAGGGGGGGTATTACACATTTTAGAACTCACAAGAATTGTGACAATGTACCAGATCTACTGCCACACGACAAAAGTTTACTCAGAAATCATAAAAAGTGGACGGAAAATACCACAAAAAAGACCTGAAAAAAAAATTTCCCCTAAAGACTAATGTTTGTACCTTTAATCATGTATGGAGCCATTTTGTGATGTTTTAAAGTTGTTGTCTCGCAATGCTTTTTTGCAGACTCGCACTTACTGGTTAGGCTGTGGGTGGTTACGTAACAGTGATTGGTATATCTTCTCTGCTTTTTCCAACTATTCGGGCTACCAAAAATATGTTACAGGAGTTTTTAAAAATTTAAATTTCCCAAAAAGCTCCCTACTTCAAATTTTTTAAAAAATGCCCTTCTTGGTAAACAAGCTCCTGTGCTAGAAAAAAAAAAATAAAAAGGGGGAATGAGCACTAGGGGGCCCGAAAACCCCCAAGTTTGGGAATAAAATCGGGACAAGTGAAAGAGCAGGCAGAGGAGGTTAACTCAGTGAGAATTGTGTACAATAGCAGTAGATAAAATCTTTATCTTCTGAACAAAGCAAAATGAGAAGAGCAATGCATCTGGTAACAGTCTTCATTTATTTTTCCCTTCATGTTAAATGCTACTGTGATAAGAAAAGCCCATTAATTTTTATTTATTTTTTTTTTAATAAAAACTATTACAATATTTTATCTCACACTATATTGGTACCTGCTTTTTGCAATGTTACAGGCTTAAATACACTCAACAGCTCCCTCTCGTGTTTTTTCCCCCCTTTATGTATTTGTGTGTTAATTTTTTCTTACCCCCCCATAAATTTGAAATTTCCGGTCCCTTTTTAATGATCCCCATGGTCATATGGTCAAAAAAAATAGCGCCCTTTAGGCACTTTCAATAAGCACCAAAAAAAATTTTTAATCTCACCCAAAGGGAAAAGAGAGTGACTTTTTAAACACTATATTTACTATTTTTCCATAGGAAAAAAAAATCTATCCGTTCTCTATCTGTAAAACACTAAAAACCTTTAAAATTTATTATGTATATCTCTTAACCCTCTATACACACTATTTAAAAACCCCGATTTCTAACCTCATTTATTTTTAACCCCCTTTTTTCTTGTGAAAGAAGGGAAAAACTTTTCTTCTATTAAGTTGGTGGGGAAACCCCCTATTAACAGGAGAGCCCTTTTAAACTATAAACAAAGTGGGGAAACTCCAGTAAGGGATCCCCCAAGCCTACTACTTGGGGAGTTTGTCCCTAATCTCAAGGACACAGAAAAAAATAAGGCCCCCCCTTTTGACACAAATCTGCAGCAGGGGACATGCTAGGGCCAAAGGGGGAAAACACAATTTAAAAAAAGTCATCCTGGGCCCCCCCCGACATGTTTTTTGCCAGCTAACCTGGCTTTATCAGGGATTAGAGGTTCCCATCAAAATGTGGGGTAAGCCCCTACCCTTTTTTTCATGTTAGGTACACCCCCCCCCTTTAGGTGCTCACCCCAATTTTCCCCCCCCAAAAATCCCCATAAACCCATCCCCCTTTTCCCCTCTCCCGCACGCACAATCATTAAAATTTTCCCCTTTAAAAATGCCAAACCAAAGCACTGACCAAACAGACCCCCTCAGCCCTGACGGGGAAGGGCCTTTCCCTCTTATTTTCTCATAAAAAAATTTCAACTTTCATGGGTCAAATACAACGACTAAACGAATAGGTTTTACATTCCAACACACGCTACCCGCTTTTTCACTCCCATAAGCCCCCTCCTTCCCCACTTAAAAATGCTTTTTCATTGGGGAAAATAGATTTCCCCTGTTCAGTAACCACTGATTAAACTTCCCCTAAAAACACTTCTCCTATATCTCTAATTAATATTCATTTTAATAAAGTGCAAGCCCTATTAAGTACAAAGTTTTTAAATTTTGGTTTTTTTTAATTTTTGTCTCAGAAAATTTTCCCTAAACCCACTTCCCTTTTTTATTTTAAAAATTCAAATTCATTTTTTAAAAAAGCTGCAAAGGCTCTAAATTTGGGTTTGGCCCCCCCCTCCCTCCCGCAGTTTGATCTCAAACTTCCCCATTGAAGATTCTCTCTTTCCCGGGTCAAAGGGCCCGCCACCCCAAATTTAAACGGCACATGGAAGCGTGCAAAAAAAACGGGAGGGATTTCAAAAATATTAGTGTCTTCAGACGCTATTGCATCTAGTTGCATTTCCCGTCAGTTACTCGATCAACGCAGCGAGCAAAAAAAAATAAATCTAAACTTAAAAAAAAAAATGGGAATTTTAAACCATAAAGGGGAGTTATTTTCCCCTCCCAGGCCCGGGGTCCGCCACAACAACGCGAGTGCACATACCCTACAATTCAGCTGCCAAAAAACCTCTCCATACACAAAAGCAATATACATACATCCCGATTTGTTAAATAGAAACCGTGGCCTCACATGATCAATACCTATCATCCTTACAGGACCCAGGGAAAATGAGGGACAACGTAGAGGCAGAGGGGGAAGGGGAGGATTGCGGGGGGACAGGAGGGAGAGGGGGGAGAGGAAAAAACATATGTGAACTGAGCTTCCATAGTCATATATTCAACTGTGTTATATCCACTGACCGTACTTAAATCACATATATCATGTTTCTTCAAAAATTATTATATAGGGAATCAGCAAGATTAAATAAATGCTGAAAATGAAAAGCCTTCATTTAGGCCTTTAGGTTTCAATGTATTGAGTCTGTATATCCATCTTGCCTCTTCCTGCAACAAAACTACATCCAGATCGCCCTTTCTTTCCCCTAGCTTTTTCACACAGATGCCCCAGAATTTAAGCACCTCTATTTCACCATTATGTACTTCCAAAATGTGTCTCGCTAGGGGGGTATCACCTCTACTTCTAATAGTACTCAGATGTTTCGAGATCTGACGACGAAACTCCTGTATGGTTTTTTCCCACATAGATCTTGGGGCAACTACACATAGCCCCATAATTCACCCCTCTGGTTTTACAATTAATGAATTGTCTTATCTCAAATCTTCTCTTATCAATGGGTTTAACAAATTCTTTAGTTTTCCATATAAATGGACAGAATGAACAGTTGCCACAGGATATGAGCCTACCACCGGAGCTTAACCATGGTTTTTTTGCCATCTCCTCAAAATAACTATGTACAAATTCATCCCTAAGATTTTTTCCTCTTCTATAAGTGACACTAGGGTATTTAGGAATCACCTCAGAGAATACTGGATCTGCCTTCAGAATGGCCAATGTCTTCTAAGTATAGCTCTCATTTCATTGGCTCTATTATCAAAGGTACCTATACAACGAATAAATCTGTTTTTTTCTCTTTCTTTTTACTGATTAATAAATGTCCTCTGTCACTGGTCAAAGCCCTGTTAAACGCCTTCCTCAAAAATTTTTTTGGGTAACCCCTTGCCTGAAAACATGCATTTAACTTTATACATTCTTCATTGAAATCCTCTAATGTGGAACAGTTTCTACGAGCCCTCAGAAATTAGGGCCCATGGGAATCCCCTTTTTTTGAGAAGGTGGATGCCAGCTAGAAAATGTAACAACTATTGGTAGCGTATTTTTCCGAAATATCTTTGTCTGAATCTGCTTGTTTTCATCCAACATAATTTCAAGATCCAAAAAATTATTTTCTCCCGATGAATTTCAAACATGAATTTCATCCCAATTTCATTATCATTGAGTCTAGATACAAAATCCATGAATTATTTTTCACTACCATCCCAAAAAATCAAAATATCAATAAAGCACCCCCAAAATAAAATCTGATCTGTGAATATTTCAAGGTGTTCAGAAAAAACAATAGCATCCTCCACCAACCTAAAAATAGATTAGCAAAACTTGGTGCACAGACAGTGCCCATGGCTGCTCCTTTTATCTGATGATAAAAGGTGCCATCAAACAAAAAATAGTTATGTGTCAAAACAAAATCCAATAACGAAATCATTGTGTTCCGTAAATTGTGTACCTCTTGTGTTCAAAAAATACTTGATTGCTTTCAGGCCCAGATCATGTCTGATGTTACTGTATAGGGTTTCAACATCTAAACTTGCAAGAAGTGTACTTTCACTCACCACTAAATCATTAATTCTCCTCACAGTATCCTTTGTGTCTTTAAGATATGAAGGAAGGCCAGTGACAAAGGGCATCAGTATACGATCAACATACGTGCTAGGTCCTTGTGTTAAATTGTTTCTACCTGAGACTATCGGTCTTCCTGGTATTGGCACAACCTCTTTATGCACTTTTGATAATGCATAAAAGATAGCAATAGTAGGATTCACATTTAGCATAAATTTCTTCTCCTCAGCAATCCAAAACCCTTTTTAATTCCTTCAGATACTCCTTGGTTGGATCTTTCTTGGAATGCCTCTCATATGCTTTCTGATATCACTAAGTATTCTACTCAACCATCGCTCTATAGTCACTTATTTAAGATGACAACTTACCACCCGTCTACTGGGTCTTGAATACTATCTCCCTGTTAGATTGTATTCTGCATTTGCTACTTCCTTCCTACCATTTTAAATTCAAAGAAGTTCGGTTGTAGTCTGTGCTAGTTTCTTTATATCTTGCGTTACATACGTCCCACAAAACTTATCCAATAAATATATATTGTGATACGGAGGTGTATCCTAGATTTTGGTTTCAAAATTTGTCAAGGGTATATCTAGAAATTATGGGGTCTCCTTCACCTTCAACCTGCAATTGTCAAGGGTCACCCAATGTTTTTTCCTCTTGTTACCTAAAGGTTTGTTCATCTTATTTTTAATTTTTGAATATTTATGTAAAGCCAAATTTCTAACAAAGAGATTTAATATCTTTTACCCATCACAAATTTCATTAAATTTGGGCCATGGGAGTGTACGTAAGGGACCATAATGACACTTATGGTGTTGTCATATGGTCTTACGTCACTCCCATGCACAAATTTATATGAATTTGTATGGGTAAAAGATAATAATATCTTTGCTAGAAAGTTGGCTTTACATAAAATATCATTTAAAAATGAAAAAAAATAATGATGAACAAACCTTTAGGACAACTAGAGAAAAAACATTGGGCGACCTTGAAACAATTGCAGGTGAAGGTGAAGGAGAAACATAATTCTAGATATACCCTTGAAAATTTGAAACCAAAACCTAGAGATACACCTCGTTATCACCAATATAATTTATTGGGATACGTTTGTGGAACAAGTAGTAATGCAAGGATATAAAGAAAATAGCACTCAGACCGGACAACGCCATCTTCTTTGAATATAAAATCGGGGAGGAAGAAGTAGCTATTGCAGTTTTACAATCTAACAGGGAGATAGTATTCTAAACCCCAGTGACAAGGGTAGGTAAAATTGTCATTCTTAAATAAAAAGTGACTATAGGGGGGGAAAGTGGCTTGAGAGAATATTGGTGATTCAGAACCATGAGAGGCTACCAAGAAGTTAAACCAAGGGAGTATATGAAGGAATTAAAAAGGGTTTTTGGATCTCTGGGGTATTTGGAGGAAAAAAAATTAATTTACCTGAGGAGAAGAAATTTATGCTAAATGTGAATCCCTATTGCTCATTTTATGCATACCAAAGTGATAAAGAGGTTGTGCCCAACTAACAGGAAATGACCGATAGTCTCAGGTAGGAACAATTTACACAAGGAGACCTCGAGTATGATTGATGTATATATACTGATGCCCTTTTGTCATCTGGCACCTTCCTCATTATCTTAAAGACACAAGGTTTCTGTGATGAGAATTAATGATCTACGTGGCGAGTGGATAGTAACACTTACTTGCAAGTTTAGACGTTGAAGCCCTATGCTAGGTAACTGACCATCTCTGGGCCTCTGTAAAGCAATTCAAGTATTTTTTGAACACAAGTGGTACACAATAGATTTTTTTTTACAGTTATTGGATTTTGTTTTGACACAACTATTTTTTTGTTTTGGATGGGCACCTTTTATCAGATAAAAAGGAGCAAGCCTGGGCCACTGTATGTTCACCACAAGTTTTGATAATCTATTTTTAGATTGGTGGAGGATGCTATTGTTTTTTTCTGAACACCTTGAAATATTCAAAGGGAGGGGGGGGGGGAAAATCGGATTTTATTTTGCGGGGCGCTTAATTGTTGTTATTTTGATTTTTTGGGGATGGTAGATGAAAAATTATTCATGGATTTTGTATCTAGACTAATGATAATGAAATTGGGATGAAATTCACATTTGAAATTAATCGGCGAGAAATTAACTTTTTTGGATCTTGAAAATTATGTTGATGAAAACAAGCATGATTCAGACATAGATATTTCGGAAAAAAAAACGGCTACCAATGTAGTTTGTTATGTTTTCCTAGCTGGCATCCACCTTCTCAAAAAAAGGGGGATTCCCATAGGCCAAATTGATGAGGCTCATAGAAAACTGTTCCACATTAGCGGATTTCAATGAGAATGTATAAAGTTACAAGCACATTTCAGGAAGGGTTAGCCAAAAAATGTTTGATGAAGGTGTTTTTAACAGGCTTTGAACAGTGACAGTGGACATTAAATCATTAAAAGTAGGAAAGAAAAAACTGATTTAATTCGTTGTATATGGTCCCTTTGATGACAGGAGCAATGAAATGAGGGGCCATACTTAGAAGAACAATAGGCACATATTGAGGGTAGATCAGTATTCTTCTAAGGTGATCCTAATATACCCTGTGTCACTTAAAGAAGAGGAAAAAAATCATTAGGGCATGAATTTGTACCATTGTATTTTGAGGGAGAATGGCAAAAAAAAATACATGGTTACAGTCCTCCGGTGGTAGGCTCATATCCTGAGGCAACTGTTCATTCTGTTCCATTTATATGGAAAAACTCAAGAAATTGGTTAATTCCATTGCATTAAGAGAAGATTTTGAGATATAGACAATTCATCAAATTGTTAACCAGAGGGGTCGATTTAGGGGCTAGGTGTACTTGCCCCAAGTCTATGTGGGAAAAAAAACCATACTGGAGTTTCGTTGTCGGATTCGAAAACATTATGAGTACCATTAGAAGTAGATGGTGATATCCCCTTAGCAGACACATTTTGGAAGTACATAATGGTGAAATATAGGTGCTTAAATTCTGGGCATCTACGTGTGAAAGATAGGGAAAGAAAGGGCGATCTGGTTTGTAGTTTTCGTGGCAGGAAGAGGCAGCATGGGATATACAGGACTCAAATACATTGAACACCTAAAGGGCCCTACAATGATGGGCTTTTCATTTCAGAATTTTTTTTATCTTGCCGAATTACCTATATCTCTAATTTTTGAGATACATGATATTGTGGATTTTAAGTATGGTCAGTGGATTGAGAGCACACTGGTTGATATATATGATCTATGGAAAAGTCGACAGAGTTCACATATGTTTTTTTCCACTCTCCCGAAATCTCCCTCCTTGCCCCCCCCCCCCCCCAACCTCCCCCTCCCCTTCCCCTTTACTTTCGCTCTTTTTCCCCTGGGCCCTGTAAGGTGTGGGTTTTGACACGGAGGCCCCGGTTTTATTTAACAAATGGGGGGTTATGTATATTGCTTTTTGATGGAGGGGTTTTTTTTGGGCAGGGGTTTATGGTATGTGCACTCGCTTGTTGTGGCGAGACGCAGCCTGGGATGGATAACTCATTATGTGTTATATTTATCATGTTTAGATTTTTGGTTTCTGCTCGCTGCGTTTTGATCGAGAAACGGACTGGATGCAAATGATGCAATAGGTCGAAGCACTAAATTTTTGCATGCTCCGTGTTTTGCACGTTTCCCAAGTGAACGTGGTTGAATTTGGGGTGGCCTGGCGTGCAGCCAAAGGAAAATCTTCAAGGGGGAAGTTGTGAGGTCAAACTGCGGGAGGAGGGTGGGTAAAAAAGGCCTGCACTTTATTAAAAATTGAATATGATATTACAATAAAAAGAGAAGGGTTTTAGGGAAAAAAGCTGAGAAAAGTAACACACAATAAAACATGAAATTAATGGTTCCCAGCTTTTTAAAAATAAAATTTTATATTAGATAATAGGAGAATGCTTTATGGGAAGAAAAATATTACGTGGTGTAATGTACAGTGAAATCTATATTAAAATAAATATGCATATTATTTGGAAGAGAGGGGGGCTTAGGGGAGTATAAAGTGGTGTTGTGGTGGAATGTAACACCTATTCTGTTTAGTCCGTTGTAAGGGAGCCATGCAGTTGCATAATATGAGAGAAAAAACCCGGAAGGCCCATCCCCAGTCAGGGCTGAGGTGTCTGCGGGGTGCAGTGCGTTGGCACGGGAGAAAGTAAATGGGGCGCAAGCCTGTTAGGGAGATGGCGAATTTTTGCCTGAGGTTTTTGGTTTAGGGGGACATGGTGGAGCTTTAGCAGGACTTTAATGGGGTGCGTGGGGAGAGCGGAAGGGGGAGTGGGCTTTATGGGGATTCTCTGTTGGAAAATTTGGTGAGCCCCCTGAATAGGGGGTGTCCCTAACAGATAAAAAAGGGGAAAGTGAGTTACACCACATGGATCGGCCTCTAATCCGAGAAGCCAGGTTAGGGCGAAACAGCGGGGGGGGCAGAGTTTTTAATTTTTTTAAATTGTGATTTCTCCCCTTTGTCTAGAAGTGTCCCTGCTGCAGACTGTGCCCAAAAGGGGGCCTTATTTTTTCTGTGTCCATGAGTTTAAGGGACGACGCCCAAGTAGTAGGCGGGGATCCCTTACTGGAGTAGTACTTTGCTATAGATAAAGGCTCTCCTGTTAATAGGTGGGCCCACCAGACTTGATAATAAAAGAGAAGTTTTTCCCTTTTTTTCAGAAGAAAAAGGGGTTAAAATGATGAGGTTAGAAATAGGTTTTTAAATAGTGTGTATAGAGGTTAAGAGTTACATAATAAAAGTTAGTTTTTGTTTTTTACAGTAGGAATGTTAGAGAAGGGTTCCCCATGGAAAAAATTAAATATAGCGTTTAGGCACTGTCACAATATAACACTCCTGACCATAAAACAAGCATTGGGTGGGGTAGAAGGGAGAGGCAAAAATTACTGATCATGAAAAACAAAAGAAACCATAGCTGTAGACATCTAAATCTTTAAATCATATTATTACAAAATAATATTTTTAATGATAAAAATTATAACATATTTGGAGGTTACTTAAAAAATTCTTCAAATTTCCAGAAGGGGGGAAATAATTTTTCAAAACGAACTAACATCCACAACTATGCCCCAATCTGTGTATTTCAATTTTCATTATTTGTGCGGGATGAAAAAAGGGGAAAAAAAAATAATATCTTTTTTAAAAAACACACAGGGGAAAAGATAAGTGCATTTAACCACTTTGAAGGGGTTGTCTGGCAGAAAAAAAAAAAACGAATTGGGCTAGTTTTTTATTAGCTACTTTTCCCCCGCCCCCTTCCAGGTTCTCTCAAACACGCCCGTAGGTTGTGTCTACTGTAAGGAAATGGAGCACGAGCCTCTTCTGTTGGGACAAGAACCTGTAATTGAAGAGTTAATGGCCAGTGAGCTCTGGAGTTGGCAGCCATGTTAGACAAGTTTAACTTTTTTAGATAAATTTTTTTCTGCCAGACAACCCCTTTAAACCTTTATCACCACAGCTAGTTTTGTCCCTATTCTGAAAATCAGACATGTCATTTTTTGTAGGAATAACTTTTGAACATTTTACTATTAGGCAACTCAAAATGTTTTTGTACACATTGTGCTTTTAAAATTGCAAAAAAAAATTGCTCCATGCAATCATTTGTGAAAATATCAAAAACGTCAAACCTTTGCCATTATTAAAGTTCAAAAGTTTCTTCGTGTAAGACAGGTAATTACAGCACACAACATAGTTCATAACTAGCATATTTCTATGTTGTCAGCATTTTTTAAACTTTTTTTTTTTTTTTAAGAGACCAGTCCAGTTATGAGGGTCCTGTATATTAGACACCCCCTAAATGACCACCTTAAAAACTGCACCCCCTCAAGTATTCAAAACAGCATTTAGCAAATTTGTTAACTAGTTGTTTCACAGGAATTAAAACGTTTCCCTTTTCTTTGCAGATTTTCAATTTTAATTATTTACTGGAACACAGTAGAGGTTACCAGGGAAATGCAACTCAAAAGGATTCCCCCGACGCTAGTGTGCTACTTGATTAAACCACAAGCCTCAGAACAGAAGCACCTACTGGATTCTGTCATTTTTATTAGGATATTTTTTGGGCACCATTTCAGGTTTGCAGACACCACGCTAAAACTTTATAAAAACCCAAAAAAGACCTAATTTTGAGACCTACAAGACCTATAAGAAGTCATCCCATTTTGGAATCAATACCCCTCATGGACTTTATCTAGGGTGCAGAGAGTGTATGGACTTTACAGGTGTTTCACAGATTTGGGGGTTTTTAGCATTAAACGAGTTATCCTGGAGTTTCATGACTTCATAGAACATTAAAAACAGCATTTATATTGAAAATCAAAGATATTCCACCATCATAGATTTCTTTTCTTTTGCCTCCTTATTTACCCGTCATAAGATCAGTGAAACTTCCTGGTTGTGGGAGTGTCAGTAGTTCTCCTGCAAATATTTCCTACAAGTGACAGAATCTTTTACAGTAACAATCTAGGACTTCTCTGCACCCGCCCCCTAATCCTCCAAGCACTGTTCATTATCATTCTCATACATGTACAACTCATGCCCTGCAGCTCTGCTCCAGTTCCCTCTTTGGTTTCCAGCAGAAGGCTATGTGTAGTACAGTTACCAATCAGTTTGTAATATAGTAAAAATACATTCTTTCCTCATCCCATAATATATGTAATACATGTAAAACTATATATAATTTGGTTTCATATATTTCTGTGTATGCGCTGTACATTGGCCACAGCAGGTACGCAGCTATCCCATCATTGTAACTCTGATTGCTGTGGGGAATGTGGCATTACTCAGCTTTCCTGTCAACTGGATCAAGCATCCAAGAAAGGTGTGTGAAGTCACATCCCCCCGCATTTATCAGTTTATGATCATGGGAAAACTGTGTGCTTGCTGTAGGGGGATCATCTCTACAGCCAGTGATGTCATGGCAGGGTCTCAATGTTTTATCCTGGCCCCACAACTAGATAAAGAGGAGTAGGCAGACTTTTTTAAGACTGCTGCAGGATAATCTCAGAAGTCCTACTGCACATTCAGCCAAAAAATATAAGCCTTCTGCTTGCAGCCTCCAGCACTGTATTTGAATGATTACTTTATGGTCAGCACCTCTGTTTACATAGTGACTGATGAGTCACTGTATGCAGCCAGCCCTTCTCTGCTCAGGTCATGCCCACTCAGTGTTTCTGAACTGAGCCCAACTTCAAATCAAACCCACTGAGTGATGACAAAACGTCCATAGAATCAGAAGCAAAGCCATGTGATCACTGGACCTAACATGGTAAGCAGGAAGATGGGGAAGTAAATGACTCTCTGCCTGGTTTTGCAAAGCAGAAAAGGTACCATATTTTTCAGACTATAAGACGCACCTTTTTCCCCCGTTATATGGTCCGAACTGCATAGTAGGCGCTGTACTGAGCGTAGCCACTGGCTGTAATGAACGTGGCCGCATGGAGCAGAGGAGCGATGCTGCAGAAAGCCTGGGGCGGGGTTAAAGTGTTAAACCCTGCCGCAGACTTCCTGCAGCATCGCGGCACTTCAGTGTGCTGCCGCCCTGAGAGAGCTCAGAGCAGCCACAACTGATCACCCCCCTACAATTACATTGCGGGAGTTGTGAGCGGAAGAAGCGTTTGCTGCGGCATCTAAAGTGTAAAGGGCAGGAATAGAGCATGGCCACCGACTCCATCCCTGCATAGAAGGCGCTGTAATGAGTGCTGTATTGAACGCGGCCACTGGCTGTGCTGGTAAAATATATTTATTGGATATGACTTTAGGACACAAAAAATTATAAATATGCAAAACACTGCAGGAACATTTGTGGAGTCTCTGAATTTGTTCTGAGAAATAGTATTGCCTCCATCAGATCCTGCATACATGACCTCACATCTGATCTCATTATTTCCAGGGCTAGAGAACGGCCTCTCTACACTAACTTGGGTTGGGGGCAAAGCGGTGACCACAGGGGCAACATCTCTAACAATGTCAGGGTATAAAGGAATTGTCTCAGCCACAGTCAGCTTAGATGAATGGTTTAACTCTTCTACTTTGAAAACAGGTGAAAAATTTTGCAAAATGTGTTTGCCCTGGGAGCATAATCTTTTCCCCTGGGGCAGTACTTTGCATGCTCCATGTCATCAATTACACTCCTCATGTGATAAGACTGAAGATATGGGAGCAGTAGCCGGACCCAATTCCTCTTGCTCTTTGCATCGAACTAACTGGACCAACTTATTATATATTTTGGGAGTCTGAGTCGGTCCCTTTTATGATGACTTCGACTCCTGCAAAATAGTCACCGACTCCACAGCCCTGTATTTTACACTGACAAGCAAAAGGGTAACAACGTTTTGAATTTGTGACTTTCAGGCTTCATATCTCACCATCAATTACGATTTGTATATGAGGCTACTGTAATTTTATATACAGTCATCTTACCGATCTTACACATAATTTTGACTTGCAAGTATTTAGCAACTGCTTAGTTCTGCAGATTCTTTCCTGTAACTGCACGGTTACTGTTTTGCTCCTAAAAACTGTTTGTATTATTTTGTTAGCATTTGGGAAATCCACCTTTGGTTTTCAATACTGCCTGAATCCTTCTGGGCTCTGGATCAGATTCAAGCATATCTTGACCAAAATCTGATCCCAGGTCTCTTCACACATTCCCAATGTTGGTGCAGACTGAACTTGGATACAAATACAGCTTTTTCTAAAACTCCACCCAGAAGTGTTCAAAAGATCTAAACATTATTACCCTTTTGCTCTTCAGTGTCCGTTCTATCTAAATAGCTTGATTATTGTATCATAAGGTGATCCAGCCGGATGTTACCACTTTACTACAATAAAGTTATCACTTAAACATGCGCCATGTATGAGGGAGTCAGGAGTCGGAGGTTTGGGAAATTGAGGAGTCGGGGCTTTGGCTTGCCGACTCCACAGCCCTTGGTCGTCATGGCAGCAGGAAGCCTCATACAGGCTTCTACAGCTGCCATGTACAGGGTATGTACACATTACACCCTGCCTAAGGCTGGGTGTAATAGGTAATGAATAGTCCTGCTGTATAAAAGGACAAGAAAGTGTGCCCCCTAGAGGTCAAATACCCTAGGGGGACTAATTATTAAAGTTAAAAAAAAAAAAAAAAATCTTCAAAAATCAATCGCCCTTTTGCCATTTTACAAATAAAAATTAAATATAGTTGGCATCACTGTGTCCGTAAAAGTTCAAAATATTAAAATATAACATTTATCCCATGCACTGAACACTGTAGAAGAGAAAAATTCCAAAATTGTTTCCAGTCATTTCATATCCCCAAAAGATTGGAATAAAAAGTGATAAAAAAAAAAAAAATAAAAAAAAAAGACACCTGTACCCCAAAATGGTACCAATAAAAACTACAGTTCAGCCCACACTTTTTTGGTTTCAAATTTTGTTTTCCTATTTTCCCCCTCTAAAACCTAGGTGCATCTTATAGTCCAAAAAATACGGTAAATAAGTATCAATTACAAAGTTCAATAAAATTATGATGTGAGCTCTATAACCTCTTCACGCCGAGGTCTATTGTAACGAACATTGGTAGCAATAAATGGGTCTAAGCTGCGCTGAAAACAAGAAGTGGAACGGATGTAAATACACTGGGTTCCAAGGCTTAACAATGCCATAACCCGCAGATGATCCATCGGCTGCCCAGTAGTAAATACGGAGGTCAGGGAAGGAGGCACCACCCAGATCCCAGGGGTGCTGCAAGACCTGTAGGGAAAGGCGGGCCCTACCATTATTCCCTATAAAAGAGATTAGAGTGGAATTTAAAGCTCGGAACACAGAGGAACTAAGGTAAATCGGAGACTGAATAAGAACATACAGAATTTTTGGGAAGAGAATCATCTTGACTAAGCTAATCCTTGTCATAAGGGACAGAGGCAGCCTACTCTAACCCTTAATCTTATTTCGAAGGTATACCAAAAGCGGGGTGATATTTAGGTCATAAAACTCCGACAGATCTAGATATAGTAACCCCCAAATAGGTAAATTGGGACGACCACTGCAATGGCAAAGCAGAGGTTCGTTGTGACGGGGCGAAAGAATCTAAAGGCATTAGGTGGGATTTGTCTACGTTAACCTGCAGACCTGAGTATTGTCCAAATGTAGTAACATTTAATGCGCTAGGGAGTGAGATCTCCGCACCCTGTAGATACAGTAGGGCATCATCTGCATATAGGCTAATCTTCTCATGCAACGGTCCCATTGCAAACCCAATGATGTTTGAGTCTGCTCGTATACGGGCCGCTAGAGGCTCAATGGCCATAGTGAATAAGAGTGGCGATAGGGGACACCCCTGCCTGGTACCCCTTTGCAGACAGTGAATCTGATATGAAGCCATTTACCCTAACTTTGGCGACTGGTTGGTGATACAGGAGCTTGATCCATGAGATAAAGGATGGACCAAACCCAAATCTATGTAGGACTAACCACAAGTAGTTCCACTCTACTGAGTCAAAGGCTTTATTCGTGTCTAGGAATACCAGTATCCTAGTCCCTACATTAGAATGGGGAGCCTGCATATTCATATAGACCCGGGCGCAGGTTTCGGGCCGTGGGGTTTTCCCGGGCATAAAGCCCGATTGATCAGCGTGCACCAGAGAAAGAATGACGGAGTTGAGGCAGATGGCCAAAACTTTGGCCAGTATCTTGACATCTGCCTGCAGGAGGGATATCGGCCTATATGATGAGCATAAACCAGGGTCCCTGCCAGGCTTAGGGATTACGATAATTAGTGCCCTCACGCATCGAGGCAGGTAGACATAAATGCCGCATTTCCCCTCATTGTATAGTCTGAGTAACATGGGCCAAAAAATTCAGGATCCGGTTTAAAAAACTATTTGTAACCCGTCTGTTCCAGGGGATCTGGCGTTCTTAAATCAAGCAATAGCTATCTGAATCTCCTCAGGGTAGATAGGGGCGTCTAATTCGGCACATTGCTCTTCAGTAAGGGAAGACAAGTCTACCTCCTGTAAATAATCCAATATCTCCACCTCAGATACCGAAGTGTGGGTATCATACAAGTCAGCATAGAATATATGAAAGGCCTCTGCCACCTGTCTAGGGTTTGAAATATGCATCCCATTAGGCTGCTTCAAGCATATGATTACTGGGGTTTCATGAGACCTCTTTGCCATACAGGCCAACAGTTTACCACACCTCTCGCCCATTTCAAAGAACGACTGCCTAGTGAAAAATGCAACGCGAGTCTCCCGGTCCCGCAGCAATTGTGCATATAGTTTCTGCTGCAAAAGCCAACCCGACTTGTTCTCCTCAGATGGGTCCCCAATATAATGGCTTATATTGGGGACCCATCTGAGGAGAACAAGTCGCCTGTGCCACATCTTGTGCCAACGAGTCAGCCTTAGCTGCGTAGGATCGTCTTAAATCGGCAACAGCCATGGATAGCTCTCCTCTAACATACGCCTTAAATGCATCCCAAATTGACAGAAGGGAGGATTGATGCTCATTAATCAAAAAGAAATCCTCCCATTTGGCCACAAAATAAGCAAAGGGCTAAAGGAGCGTAAACCAATAGGGGTTAAAGCGCCAGGATTTAGTTCTGACAAGGTCCGACCAGGCTAAGCGGAGAACCACGGGGAATGATCAGAGACCGAGCGTGATAGAGATTTACATTCCGCAACAAAGGGTAGGAGTTGCCTATTTACTAGGGCCAAATCTATTCTAGACAGTGCGTTATATCCTGGCGAAAAGCAAGAGTATTGGGAGGTAGATGGGTGACTGGACCGCCAAGAGTCAACTGGGCCCACTGCATCCACCGCCATCTGCAAGGATGAGGGTGAGTCAACCTGTCCGGGGTTCCGCCCTGAATAAAATCTATCTTGAATAGTGTCCCAGGTCCCAATTAAAATCCCCCAACCACACAACCGCGCGGGCCGGCCATCGCAGAATAAATGCAATTGCCAGATGAACGACCTCCATCGGAAAGGGAGGGGGGGGGGGGGGAGTATGTATCAAAATTAATGGCTCATTATCAATAAAGCAATAAATAAAAATATAACTTCCATGCTTATCTACATCAATGGTGTCCAGACGGAAGAGTTCATTTTTACGAATTAATACAGATGCACCTCTTGCATGTGGGGAATATTCGGAGTGATATACCCATCCCACCCACGGTTTACGTAACGCACGGGTCCTAGGGCCATACAGAGGAGTCTCCTGGAGGCATATTACATCTACCATATAAGATTTAATTAGCCTCATCACAAGATTACGCTTAATCAGATCGTTAAGTCCCCTCACGTTCCATGAGAGATAATTTAAAGACGCCATGGTGTTTTTGAAATAAAGGGATACCTAGAATACCACAAAAGTCCCCCCCATCCACCCAGAATCCCTCAATATCCCCCAGGTAGTACCTAGAACGTATATCATTTGGAAATGCACACACATAGTATTCAAACCCCAATAAAGCCATGCCCCACCCCATATCCAGTCCCCAACTGCTGGATATATGACCCAAACTCCGACCATATTGTAACCTGCAAGAGGCGAAATGTCGTCTAACTTAAAAACAAACAGCTGCTGGTGCCGATCAAGCGGCGCCCAAAAATCAGTATGGAAACAGCAAATGTTTAGGAGGAAAGACCCAGAAGATAGACCATTACTCTGTGAAATAGATCACATGTATGCTCAAGGCATTGACAACAAGGGGGGAGACTGGGACTTGGGCAAAGAAAGAAGGGGAAAGGGAGGGAAAAAAGGGAAAACTCACATATAAATAGTAGAAAAGATTTATGAGCACCAGGGTGTCCGGACACTAAAGAGCAACGTCCCCACTTCAAAATCTTCCTCTGAAGCGCAGGGCGAACGTGCAAAACTGTACAAACCCTGTGGGGGGGGGGGGGACCTTGGAGGTCAACGGAAGCTGCAGAGACCAGGCTTTCAGGGGGTATTATGTGCTGAGAACATCGGAGGCACGGGAGAAGGCATCGGCTTTCATGTTCTTTGTGAGACGGAAATGTATATGGAAGTTGAACCTTGAAAAGAGGGACCACTTGGCTTGAAGCAGATTAAGTCGCTGGCCCGTCTGAAGACTTGAGATTCTTATGGACGGAATAGATGTTGATTGGCTGTTGAGCTCCCTCCAGAAGGTAGCGCCATTCCTCCAAAGCCAGCTTGATGGCCAGCAACTCCCGGTCCCCGACGGTGTAATTCTTCTCCGAAGGGGAGAACGCCTTAGAAAAGAAACCACACAACCGTCTTGCCTTTAGGTCTGTTTTGTGTGAGAACTGCCCCAGCCTCTACCGAAGAGGTTTACTTCTAGAGAGAATGGTTTCTCAGTGTCTGGTCGAGACAGAATAGGTGCAGAGGAGAATGCTGATTTCAATTTAGCGAAGGCCTCCTCGGCCTCTGGCGGCCGCCGCCTAGAGTTGGTGTTTTTCTTGGTAAGAGCCACAAGCGTAAAGTAGTGCAAGATAAAACTGCCGATAGTAGTTGGTGAAGCCCAGAAAGCGCTGTATGGCCCGAAGACCAACTGACCGAGGCCACTACAAAATAGCAGACAATTTCGCGATGTCCATCTCTAAACCCTTGTCCAAGATGATGTATCCAAGAAAAGGAAGACTGGTCTGGTGAAGGAAGCACGTCTCCAATTTGGTGTAGAGGTGATTAGCTCGTAGAAACCTCAGTACCAGGCGCACATGGATGCGATGAGACTCCAGATCGGATGAGAGCACCAGGATGTCATCCAGGTAGACCAGGACACAGGTATAGAGGAGGTCCCTGACTATATCGTTGATGAACTCCTGGAAGACCGCTGGAGCGTTACACAGTCCAAAGGGCATAACCAGGTACTCAAAGTGCCTGTCTCATGTATTAAAGAATGTCTTCCATTCATCCCCCTCACAGATACGAATGAGATTGTAGCCCCCCCCTCCCCAAGTCCCATTTAGAGAAGATTTTTTCTCCACAAAGCCGGTCAAAGAGCATCGGTTCTTCACACTAATCTTATCGAGTCTCCGATAATCAATACAGGAGCGCAGAGAGTCAGCCTTCTCCACAAAGAAGAATCCAGCACCAGCTGGAGAGGAGGACTTGCGGATAAACCCCTTCTGAAGGTTCTCCTGTATGTAGGCCAACATGGCTTGGGTCTCAGGTACCGACAAAGGGTAGACCCTGCCCCAGGGAGGACTAGTACCAGGCGCAGGTCAATAGGACAATCGTAAAGGGCGGTGAGGTGGAAAGGTCTCTGCTTGTTTCCCTGAATAGACGTTGGCGAAGTCCTAATATGCAGTGGGTAGTCCGGGCAAAGGCTTGTGGGGCGCAGGTGAAGTTGGGTGCACCGGTCAGACAGCGGTTTTGGCAGTCTGGTCCCCAGCGAGCGACTTCGCCTGTCGTCCAGTTGAGCGTAGGGGCATGGGGCTGCAGCCACAGAAGCTCCAAAAGGATCGCAGAGGAAGAGCAAGGCAGCACAAAAAATGCTCCTCTCCTTGTGCAAGGCCCCCACATGAAGAAACACCGGTGCGGTAGTGTACTGGATGGGGTCACTCAGGAGTTCCCCACTGACCAAGGAGCTCAGAGGTTCATCAGGCGGACCACCGGGAGGCGATACTGAGACACCAAAGAGAAATGAAGTTCATGGCTGATTCGGCGTCCAGGAAAGCAGAAGCCTGAAACTAGAGCCCAGAATCAGTCACTACGTCGAAATCCCTAAAGAAGCATTTATGCTATCTATCATACATGAAAAAACTTTGAGACTCTCGGTTCACATATCATGATCAGAACATGTCGTGGGCAGCTTAAACATGTTCTGATCATGATATGTGAACCGAGAGTCTCAAAGTTTTTTCATGTATGATAGAATCAGTCACGACCCATACCAGCATCGTCAGACGTGGAGGGGCCATTTGCACCTAGGGACGCCTCCCACGTAACATAGTTGCAGGCATTTCTCGGACGCTGGAGACGTTGCGGACAGTCCCTACGGAAATGCTCCGGACAGGTGCAGTATAGGCACAAGTTCTCCACCTGACATTAGGACCACTCTTGCTCAGACAGGTGGGCCCTGTCTGCTTTCATGGGCTCCTCGCTGGAAGGCTATGGAGGCGGCAGAGGAAGCTTCAGGAAAACTGAAGCCAGACGAGGAATCCAACGGGGCCGAAGTGAGTCACGTTCTTGATGGAGCTCCTCCTGTCTCTCGGCACAGCACACGTCGATGCGGGTGGCCAAGTGAATTAGCTCACTCAGAGAAGTCAGGAGGTGCAGAGAGGTACAAAGTCGTGAGGCAAACTCCTAGTCGGGCACAGGCAGGAAGGTCAGGGCAGGCGACGAAGGTTCGTGGTCGATGGATGGAGGCAACATTCGGTACAGGGACTACACAAGCTTC
This sequence comes from Phyllomedusa bahiana, assembly GCA_025379985.1. Classification (NCBI taxonomy): domain Eukaryota; kingdom Metazoa; phylum Chordata; class Amphibia; order Anura; family Hylidae; genus Phyllomedusa; species Phyllomedusa bahiana. The sequence continues at coordinate 2,702 of JAODAL010002238.1, read as the reverse complement.
GGGGAACGCTTTCTCTAAAGGTACATGTCTCAAGATCCACAGGGGAAAAAAGGGAGGGGGTCTGAAAAAATGGTCAGGGGGCTGGGATAAACCCAAAAATCCTTTGCCCTTTTAAAATTTTTCAAGACCGCACACACCCCCCCTAAAACGGGGGCACTGCCCGGGCCGGGCAGAGAGGTCTTTTAGGTAAGTTCCTGCCTGCACTACGAGCACGCATGCAGCCCGGAAAGCTGACTGCGGCGCCACTCGTCCCCAGCAGTGAGCTGGGAGAAGAACCAAGTGGCCCCCCCGGGCCTCCATTTTTTGGGCCCCGCGGGCACTGTGTAACACTTAATTTTTCTTTTCCCGTTTGTTTTATCCTCCCCGCCAAGCGTTTTTTACATCTCTTGGGACCCGTTCAAAGAATTTCCCAGGGCAATTCTTGTCAAAAAGTTTGCAGCAGACACCATAAACCAAAACGCAGACAAACACGCACCTACGATTTATGCAAGGCTCTTGGATGTGTTTTTTGGACCCAAAAACCGATCCAACACGCAGTATTATTATATCCTTAATATAATTTATTCAGCCTTCATGTTTTTTTTGTTTGTTTTTTTTTTTGTTTTTACAGCATTCACTGTGATTAAAAAAAGATTTTTTAAATTTTTAAATGGGGGGACGGACAATTAAAACAATACAATTTCTAATTTTTAAATTTTTATTACATTTACACAATAGAAATGCTTTTGTAAAAAAATTTAATTTTTATGTAGTCATTCTGACAGCTATAACGAATATTTTTCTATATATGGAGCAGATTAAGGGCTTTTTTTTTTTTGTGAGATGAGATGAGGTTTTCATTCATTTTGAGCTTCATACGACACCGATTGCTTTTGATCAAGGATTTTGGGAGTGGAGAAGAATGAACAAAATACAGCAATCCTGGTAATGTTTTTAATTTTCTCTTTTTTTACAACGTCACGAAAGGAAAAATCAATTGAAGTGACACACACTCTTTTCTGTCCAGTACGGGGGGTGGGTGAATTAGAAGCAGCTACAGACTGCTACCCCCAATTTAATGGGCAAAAAACAAGTGAAACAATCGTGCTCAACCATAAAAGCTCTGGTGCCCAACCAACAGAACAAACTTTATTGCCCAAAACCAACTTTTTATACATTCGGGAGTTGCCTACTTCATTGTAACGAGATAATAGTAAATATTTTTTTATCTCTCTGTTAGAGCAAATTAAAAGCCAGTTCTTTTTTCGAATAGCTTTCTGAAGACTGCAAACACACATTGTTCAGGTTTCCTTGAAGATGGAAAAATACCGTTTGTCCAATTCAGAGAATTTCGGGTTAACTTTTTTCCCGACCCCATCCTTACGTCAATGGGTATACATGACACGTTAACATTCCTCAGCAGGTTGATATTACAGCTACACAATTTTACTGCTTTAACACACTAAAAACTCATATTTCAAAAAGAAAAAAAGTGGCTTCCAGTTCCAGCATTAGTGGAGTTGGATGCAAGGGGTGCGAGCCCTGCTACCATTGTAACCCTGACTAAATATGCAGGAACAGTGGCACAGGCTTGCTTGCCGGAGCCACAAAGAATCACCCATCACCTACTCTAATGGTGGATGGAGAGATTACTTTCTGAGAAGCAGGTACAAAGAATAAAAGCTGCCCATTTCCTGTAACACGTGGCTAGCTCTGGATTTATAGGAGACCTTAGAAAAACACTTCCCTAGGTAACATACAAAAAGACATCCAGTAACATGCAAGCAGGTTGGAAAAGCTATAGCACAGGGTTCAGTGCTTGTAGTCTGAGAATGACTCATTTCTAGACTTCGTTTCTCTGTGGCTAAATTCATGCAGACAATTGCTAAGAGGACCTAGAAAACTAGTCCCACCAGAGTAACCTACGTTTTTTTAAGGATTTTTTGATTAGGACCACCTAGAAGCTTATCTGAACACAAGTGCCTGTTCTATCAAACATTTCACTGGACCAGCAAGAGCTCAAGGTGCCAGTAAAGGAGACCCTGCCAAGTTAAAATGAAGTTTTTAACCGTCAACGATAAAGTAGAAGCAAAAGACATTCGCCATCAATGATAAAAGGAGATAAGCTTCTGTGCAAAGCTTCCCAGCGTTCTCAGGAACAGAATAACTGTAGCGATGGAAAAGAGAGCTCATCACAACTCATGACATGCAATTCACCACTACCGCCAAAAGAGAAAATGTAGCCAAGATGAATGACTTGGGTACACCCTGGACTTGAGTTCTAAATCAAGTTTCTAATGCGAGGGTATAAGAATAGTGTATGCCTTATTTGTGAATCTCTCCCAAAAATCTACATGAATGCTTGAGATACCGAAAGGAAAAGTGTCCAGTGTACTGTGTATCCACACAAAGCTACTTAAGGAAAATATTTCAATAAAATATAACCTTTAATAAACATTAAAATAGAAAATCTAAAGTACACAATACTGAAACTAAAGTATTATTTGCCATTTTACGATGGGCCTCATATGTCCACATCAATGAATCCTGGTTGTTGATTGTGGGTCACCCAGATTCCACCTTTTAGACCCGGCAATAATCAGTAAAGAAAAGATTAAAGGTTCATGCTCATCAAGGCTCATCTCATGCTCATCTGTTCCTGTATCACAGATGCACTAGTCCAGCCCTTAGCGAGATAAGCGCCCTAAAAGACGGTCCCCCCC